>JAFMSR010002483.1:0-23804 GCA_022818135.1 Saxidomus purpurata
ATATGCTTATAATTCCATACAAACACAATGCTATTCCCTTTAAAATTAGGTGTCAAAACTTTACTACTTTGTAAAATGGCCGACGGCCGATACCTGTCAAGGTGTGTCGTCACGCGAAGCGCCCTCTGCTGTCAACTATGAATACAATTTAAAAGGGGCGTGTCCTTCAGGTGTAATGTACACCAACTTCCAATTAAACGATTAGTTTATTTACATTGAATCATGATAAATATTTTAATGAGAATGATATCTGTCTGTTACTTTAAGAAAGAACGTGTTAGTTCCCTTATTCCAAAATGGGATTTAATAAAACTTTCAACCACATGCTCCATCTTCCTATATAACAGGCTGTAAAAAGCGTGTTTTCATATATAGTGCATATAATAACCCAATAGTAAAATTAAGCATGTGCTTTCAACAAGGTGCTGCTGCACTTGCATAATGGCCCTGCAATACATCTTCAGCACAGTGACTCCCTATACTAGAGGAGCACTCTAATATGGTTGCAAAGTGTAGACATCTGTATAATTATAATTATAATGATCATAATTACAATGACAATAATAATTATCATAGTTAATAACTAATGGATGGAGTATTGCAACCCCAACAGGATATGACAAGATGAGATGAATGTATGCTGTGCACGCAAAGTTTCATGAAAATCCCTCACAGAGTTTGGAATATATAGTCACATTACTATTGGCACCAAGAATGACCAGTGACTTTGACTTGTGTCATGAGATAACATTTGACACAAGTTTCATGAAAATCCTTTGACATTGACCTTGGGCCAAGTGTGACTTCACATCTTCTCGGTGAATATAATATTTACACAAAGTTTAAAGAAAATCTTTGAAAAGGTTTTTGGATACATCTCCTAATATACAAATATTAGGACCCAGGATACATGTATGTAGAAACATGTCCTTTGACCCTAAATGTGACCTTTACCTTGAGTAGGCTTGGTTGAAACATGGATACTGCATGTTGCCTCTGTGAGGTGAACATTTGACCCAAGTTTCATAACAAGTCTTACAGCTGTCACTTACAAGAGACAAATGCCTCCTGAACATGGTTCTTGTGCATTGCACTACTATTCAAAGCCCATACTCAAAGTTTGGTATAAAATCAAAGCATATTGAAACAAGGTGATCTGACCAAACATTTACAGAAAATATAGGTAGATAATTCAATTATAGGGCAATATAGGGTTATGGTTCTTGGGAGCTTCACTTCTCTAATGTCCTCTCTCACTGTATACATTTGCATTGCAATCCTGTGTTTTGCATGATAACAAAATAATTCAATGCATCTTGAAGTTACAGCCCAGACATGAAAAACTTGTATATAACCTTGTATCGCACATTTTAGCCATAGGTGTGAACTTGACCCTCAAGGTAACTAATTGTGTGGTGCACGACACACCACTGTGGTTTGGGAAACAAATCTATAAAGTAACTTGAAAATCAGTATATGCATGTAACAGTTACAGCCTGGACAAGAAGTACTGGTATATAACCTTCATGACAGGTTTTGAGCCTTGAGGGTGACCTTGACATTCAAGGTAACTCCCTGGGTGTGAAGCATGACACACACCTGTGTCATTGGCAACACTTGTATGAAGTTATTTCAAAATCAGTGTATGCATGTAGAAGTTACAGCCCTGACATGAAGTACTGTTATATAACCCAACAGTACAGGCTTTGACCATAGGTGTGACCTTGACCTTTATGGTCCCCTAGATTTAATGCATGACACACATTGGTGTTATTTGCAACAACTTTATTTGAAACTTGATTCATGCAGTGAGTGAGTGGACATCACAGTGGTTAGACCTGTTTTTGTGGCTCTGATTTAGCTGGATTTTACAGTGTTTATTGGAATTATTACCAATTTAAAATATATATGGATAGATTATTGAAAGTATGAACTTTGTGATGGTGATTATGAATTTAACATTTGTTCTACAGATTTTTGAGAAATTAAGAAAATTTGAACAACAATAGAAGGAACAAAAGAAATTGTAACTGTTACATAAAAACCAATATTGGTAACTATCCAGGTGATGTGCTGACTTTAATCCCTCTTTTGTTCAGTGACATAATGGGACACTATATATTCTTACAATAGTCACATATATTGAACTATTATTTTCTTTCTACAAATTTATCAGCCTAAGGAGGCCAAAAAGAGTAATCCCTTTCTACGCTTATAGTCACTACTTACTATATTGTAAAATGGGAGTGGACTTAACTGTTTATAGGGTGAGAATTGGCTCATTTTGTGGTGGATTGACAAGGAATTATAAGTGTGATAGGCCACATAAAAGTGTTTATAATCCATACACAAAGTCGTCAGACATATACATAAGAGTATTCTCATCTTGCGTTGTGGTATGTTTGATATTGCTTGGATGCGAGTATGCTCTTCTTACATGTCAAAAGGTAAAATCAGACATGTTCATTGGTCAGGATATTTGTGCAAGGACACCAACGAGCAATCCAGCTTGTTATCGTTCGGGAACTATTGTAGACATAACTGTATGGAATAGTGGCAATAACATGGTCTGTAATATGTATGCTTTCTTCGCGAGCGTCTACTTTTGCTGTCATCCGACGTTGAATTAAATCCTGGGCCCTCTTCTGAAACACAAGCTATCCTTGATGCTATTGAGGCTTCCAACTTCAAAACGTTAAACGAGATTGCTATAGTGAAAAATGAAATTTTGTCTATGAAGTCCGAAATTGTAAACGTTCAATCTGAGTTGTCTTCAATGCAATATAAGTTGGGTCGAGTTGAACAAAACCAAAATGTGCTGAGTGATAAGGTTTATAAAATGGAAAATAAAATTGATGATATAGAATATTCTAACGAAGTAGCTGTTGGTGATATTGATGCTCTTGATTTGAAATTCGAAAGGCATTGTGAAAAGTGTGAAAAACTGGAAGATCAGGTTGACAGGTTAGAAGCGGAACAGCGGAAAAATTATCTTCGAATATTTGGTTTACCTGAGCAACAAAATGAGTCAGAAGAGTCCTTGAAATCTACTGTGAAAAGTGAAGTTTTTGATGCTGCTAGTCCTGATGATGTAATTGATCAGGGAACTATACTGTTTGCTAAAAGATATGGTAACTACGATACCGATCAGCCAAGAATGGTACTTGTTAAACTGTCGGACTTCAACACCAAGCTTAAAATATTCAGTGGCCGCGACACGTTGCGTGACAATGGAATTCGCGTATCGAATGATTTAACTATAAAACAACGCACTGTCCTAAAGGATTTGAAGGCAAACGGTAAAAATGGTTACTTTAAAGGAGGTCGATTGGTTGTTCTACCCGATTCGAGAAAGGACAGTTACACTAATGATGGCATAGGAACACGTGTCTTTAAGCGGGGTCACCGTACTTTGACTGAGAATATGGTCAAAAGTAGCACAGATATGAATTTGAGTCTCAACTCTAGTTTCAATACAGTGGTAGATTTGACTGATTCAGCGATCAATGTTAAATAGGGATCAGGCCAAGGTTCTATACCTAACAATAAAATATCATTTGTAGAATGGAACATTGAAGGTATTACTAGTAAACTGGATGACATTTCATTTATTAACTATGTAAATCAGTTTGATGTAATTGGTTTCACAGAAACATGGGTAATTGCTTTAAATAGCATTGGTACAGTATTTAGTAACTATGTTCCATTTATTAGTCCAGCTAAGAGGTCAAAGAAGGGTGGTAGAAATATGGGTGGGGTTATTGTCCTGATACGAAATTGTTTGGCTGACTATGTGAAACAAGTAAGCCCCAATTTTAAGTACGGTGTTATTCTAAAAATTGACAAGCAAATAATTGGATGTGATAAAAACTTGTTGTATGCATGTATTTACTTTCCACCTGTAGGTTCCCCATTTTATGAAAACAAGACTGAATCTGGTATACAGGGTTTAGAAAGTGAAATTATGATCACAGACTCTTTACATGAATCCAATTTGTTGTTCTGCGCGCGATTTTAACGCACGCACAGCTGATCTAGATGATTTTATTTTATCTGAAAATAATGTACCTTTGTTTAAAGAATACAATGAAATTCTAAATGATACAATCACTACAAACAGGAGTTCATGTGATAAATGTATTAATAAGCCAGGTCGAGATTTGCTTGATTTTTGTAAAGCTTATGGGGTTTCTATTGCTAACGGACGAGTAGGTAAAGATGCTGGAAAAGGTGAATTCACTTTTATTGACTCTACGGGGTGCAGCGTTATTGATTATTTTTTAGTCTCAAAAAATATTTTTGTAAAAATCTGTAATTTTTGCATAGACACTGTTTCAACATGTAAACATTTACCTATAGTTTGCTCGGTAAGTTCACAGATTAATACTGGTACAGAAAATAATGACCAAGTCCTAGATAAGTGTGTTGCTAATACTGCTTACTATAAATTTTCAAATACAGAAAATGAATCAGAATATAGAGATAATATTAAAACTAGCATATTAAATGGTGAATTTGATTTGTTTGACAATGAAATTTGTGATATGTCTATTCGAATTGATGATGTTATAGATGATTTTGAAAATTTAATTCTAGCTAGCAGTGCTGAATTTAAAAAGTGTAAAACTATTTCTAAAAAAAGGTCCAAAAGTAAATGGTTTGACAAGGATTGTCAGTTAAGCAAAAAAGCGAAAAATGAACTGCTAAGAGCATTTAGAAGAAGTAAAGCAGTATGTGATTTAAATTCCTACATTGAAAGTAAGAAAAGTTATAACAGGCTGTGTAAAAATAAAAAGTACAATTACAATCATAATGTTATGCGCTCAATTGCATCGTCTGTTAGAAATCCAAAACAGTTCTGGGCAAAAATAAGAGCTTCTGAAAGCTCAGCGAATGAAAACCCTCGAATATCTGTATCTCAATGGCATGATCATTTTAAAAATGTTTTTCAATCAACTATACATGAGGATAGCAATTTACTTGATGATATACATATAAATGCAAACCATGAAACTCTGAGCATGCTGAATGAGAGTGAGAATTGTTTATTCAATGATGAAATTTCTGATGATGAGATCATAGGTGCTGTTAGTGACCTAAATAGGAATAAAGCAGCTGCAGGGTACTTAGTGCCTGAACATTTAAGTGCAGCAATTGATTTGTTGTTGCCCTATATATGTAAAGATTTTTAACAGAATCTTTTGTAGTGGTGTTTTCCCTGAAAAGTGGTCTCTTAGTGTACTAGTTCCTGTGCATAAAAAGGGACCTATAAATAATCCTGACAACTATAGGGGTATAGCATTATTGCAAATCTTATGTAAGGTATATGTAAATATTCTAAATAAACGCCTTACTTTTTTTTCTAATGCATTTAATAAAATTACAGAGTCTCAAGGAGGTTTTCGTGCAGGATATTCTACAATTGATAACGGTTTTATTTTATATTCCCTAGCTCATAAACATCTATGTAAAAAACGTAGAAAGTTGTATGTGGCTTTTGTTGACTTTAAAAAAGCTTTTGATAGTGTCGACAGATCTAAATTATTCATTGTACTTGTAACAAATGGTGTTAAAGGCCGTTTGTTGCAATCTATTAAGAGTATCTATGACTCAGTTAAAGCTCGTGTCCGTAGTAACTCTATCTATCTATCTTCCATACAGTCAAACCCCTGCTGGGGACCTAGACTTGACGCGCGTCAACTGACAAGAATGTTAGTAAAAGAGCTGAAATAAAGAATATAAAAGTAATGGAAATGAGTATATTGTTAAAAACAGGTTAAAAATAGAGAAGGTATTTTAGGGAGACGTATGTTCAATCCGGCTTACAGCCAGACTGAACTCGGGGCCAGACAAGTTTATGATATCAGGTGGTAAAGCATTCCAGTGGACTATTGTTCTTGGGAAAAATGAATATTTATAGTAATCAGTTTTACTTTGGACTTGTTGGAATGCATGGGGATGGGATGTTCTAGATGATCTTGTAAGAGGGATGATATATTTTGGGAAAGGGATAGCCACCTGGTCATGCAAGATGTTGTGAAACATGACCAGGCGTTGGTCAATACGCCGAAGGTCAAGGCGCCTCCATTGAAGGGAAGTCAACATGTCAGTGACACTTGACATGCGGCCAAAGTCATGTTTGACCCACCTAGCAGCCCTTCTCTGGACGGACTCTATCTGGTCAATGAGAGTTCCTGTGTAGGGGGACCAGACCGTGGAGCTGTACTCAAGCTGGGGCCTGACAAGTGTCTTGTATGCAGTTGACTTTAACCTTTCTGAATGAACTTTGATGTTTCGGCGTAGAAAACCAAGTGTTTGATTCGCCTTTGTTGTGATGTTGTTTATGTGTTTGTTCCATGTTAGATCATTTGATATTGTAATGCCAAGGTATTTTGCAGATGGAACTGTTTCTAATGTGGTGTTATGTAGAAGGTATTGTGTTGGAATGGCTGTTTTTCGTTTTGTGATTTGGATAACCTGGCATTTTGATGGATTAAATTGCATGTCCCATTTTGTCTCCCATTGTTCAAGTTGGTGTAAGTCATGTTGCAGTAAGCTAGAATGAGAAGCGACAGTCAGAGATAGATAGATGGCCGTGTCATCAGCAAATAGGCGGACTTTAGAGGATTGGACATGTTCAGGAAGGTCATTGATGTATATAAGAAATAAAAGAGGTCCGAGGACCGAGCCCTGGGGAACACCGGAGGAGACTGGTATGGAGCTGGATGTGGAGCCATTTACCACCACGGACTGTGACCTGTTATCAAGAAAACCTTTGATCCATTTAAGAGTTTGACCCCTTATACCGTAGAAATGCAGCTTATACAGAAGTTTTTCATGGTTGACCATATCAAAAGCCTTAGAGAAGTCAAGAAGGATTAAGTCTACTTGGCTTCTCTGATTTACTGACTGTAGGATATCATCTATAAGCATTAATAATTGGGATTGACATGACCTTTTTTCTCGGAAACCATGCTGCAATTCATAGAACAAGTTTGATCTAGTAAAGTGCTTTGTTATACTGGAGGAGACAATGTGTTCCAGGGTTTTACACAAGATACAAGTAAGAGAGATAGGGCGATAGTTGGCTGGGTCTGACTTGCTACCTTTTTTTAAAGACAGGGGCGACATTTGCCATTTTCCAGATGTCTGGTAGAGTGCTGGACTGCAGTGATTTCTGGAAAAGTTTGGACACTATAGGGGCTAATTCTTTACTGGTATTTTTGAGCACAATGGGTCTAATTTGATCAGGTCCTGCAGCCTTATGGGGGTTGAGGTTTTTTAAAAGCTTCTCAACACCTTTTACAGAGATATCAATATCACGCATGGGGTTATGGGGGCTAAATGATGTGTGGGGAACCTCTCTACCTGTATCTGCCTGATCCTGTACCTTCATATCAGCAAGGAATTTAAGAGAAACAGGGGATTTAGAAGTGAAAACTGATTGAAATTGTTCATTTAGTACTCGTCCTATAGTGATGAATTTGATTGCCCTATAGGATTGCGTCAGGGCTGTAATTTAAGTCCAATTCTTTTCTCCTTGTTTATAAACGAATTATATACTGCTCTAGCAAATAGTGGCATTTCTGGTATACAGCTGACACCAGATCTTGTACAAGTCTTAATATTGCTTTTTGCCGACGATGTAGCTTTGACAGCAGATACTGTAAATGGATTACAACAACAATTAAATATCCTATCTAATTATTGTAATGAATGGAAAGTAAAAGTCAATATTCAGAAAACTAAGATTTTGGTTTTTAAAAACGGTGGACCCTTGTCTCGACATGAGAAATGGGTGTATAATGGTGACCAAGTACAAACTGTTAACGGGTTTTGCTACGTTGGATTGTTATTTAGTAATAAGCTTTCTATGTATAAAATGGCAGAAAATGTGGCCAATAAAGCCAAAAGAGTCCTAGTGTCTTTATTATCATCATTAAATCACTTAATGCCAATGTCAAAAGAAGTGTTTTTTAAATTATTTGATACGAAAATAGCACCTATTTTGTTGTATGGATCTGAATTATGGGGGTTAGATTATATGTATGATATAGAAAAAGTTCATTTATATGCATGTAAAAGGTTTATGTCAGTTCCATTAAAATCGTGCAATGCAGCTGTAACAGGAGATTGTGGAAGACACTCTATGCAGATACTTGCCTCTAAGAGATGTATAAAATATTGGCTGAAAATTTTAACTATGCCAGATTTTAGATATGTTAAAAAATGTTACCAAATGTTAATATATTATGACAGTCAAGGGCATACTAATTGGGTTTCAAAAGTTAGGCTTCATTTATATAGGAATGGTTTTCGGTTATGTATGGGAAAACCAAGGTGTGGCAAATCAAAAGTTATTTTTATTTCAACTAGAACAAAGATTAAAAGATCAGTATTTTCAGGAGTGGTCGAACGAGTGTAATACAAACGCAAAATTAATTTCATACACAAATTTTAAATACATTTTTAAATGTGAGAGATACCTTGATATTTTAAATATAAAGAAATTTAGATTTGCTTTCGCTTCTTTACGCACATCATCACATTCGCTAATGATCGAAAAGGGGCGTCATATCGGAATTCCTAGAGAACAGAGGTTTTGTTTTAATTGTTCTAATCAAGTTGAGAATGAATACCATTTTGTGCTTATTTGCCCCCTCTATTGTAACCTTCGAGAAACTTATATTAAAAGAAAGTTTTATGAAAACCCTACTTTAAACAAATTCAATATACTGATGTCAACAGCAAATGATCAAACAATTAAAGACTTAGCAATGTACATATACTATGCTTTTAAATTAAGGTCAAGTATTCTTCAAGTATAATTATGATCCTTTTTATTGATCAGTATTGTTTAGCTATTACTCTCCTGATCATGTCTTTCTTGCTTTTCGTTTCGACAAGATACATGGTAAAGGAGAAACGAATGTCTAGGATGTATATAGTAAATCATAACTTTGTATGCATAATCTGTAATTATCAAAAATATGACTACTTTTCTTGCTTTTTTTCTTGATATGTTATTCATTTATTTATATTGAATGCATACTGATATTTATAACCACTGTGTCCATTATGCTATTATGTATAGACGTATAAAATGTTCATGTGTATAGGCTGGAGGCCTGAATCATAATAAACGATTTGAATATAGAAATTACAGCCTGACACAGCCTTGATGGACTGATAGACAGAACCGAGCAAACATATCACCTATAACAGTCTTTGACCATTTGGCAACATCATCATAATACATGTTACAATTAAAATAGTGATGATACTATTGTAAAAATGATTCAAATGTAACTTTGAGCATTTTCACTATTTTTTTTTGTTGAGATTTGACCTGGTGACCTAGTTTTTAGCCCACACACCTCCTTTTGCACCAAAACTGGACTGAAACAAGTTGAATCCTGTATTACACTAATATCACTGTCAATTTGCTTTAACCAGTTAACTGTGGTCACTATTTGAACCAAGCTGTTGTAATGGAAAACATGTCAGACAAGACAGATCACCTAGAACAAGTAGTCACCAAGAACAACAAGTCACCCTGTACAGTAGTCATCATGTACAGGTAGTAACCAAGTACAGATAATCACCCGATACAGGTAGTCCCCCATAACAGGTAGTCACCCAGAACAGGTAGTCACCAAGTACTGGTAGTCACCCAGTACAGGTAGTCACCCAATACAGGTAGTACCAAATTACAGGTTGAACCAAAGTATAGGTAGTCACCCAGTATAGGAAGTCACCAATACAGGTAGTTACCCAGTGCAGGTAGTCACTGACACAGTTAGTCAACAAGTGCAGGTAGCCACCCAACAAAGGTAGTAACCAAGTACAGGTAGTCCCAAAATACAGGTAGTCACCCAGTACAGGTAGTCACCCAGTACAGGAAATAATCAAGTACAGGAAGTCACCAAATACAAGAAGTCATCCAGTGCAGGCAGTCATTGATACAGGTAGTTACCAAGTACAGGTAGTCTCCTAATATAGGTAATCACCAATAACAGGTAGTTACCAAGTACAGGTAGTCCCCTAATACAGGTAATCACCAATAACAGGTAGTCACCAAGTACAGGTAGTCACCCTGTACAGGAAGTCACACAGTCATCCAGAGCAGGGTGTCATCTGATACAGGTAGTCACCAAGTACATGTAGTCACCAAATACAGGTAGTCACTCAGTAAAGGAAGTCACAGAGTACAGGTTGTCACCAAGTACAGGTAGTCACCCAAAATAGGTAGTCCCCCAATACAGATAGTCTTCCAAGCACAGGTAGTCACCAAGTACAGGTAGTCACCTCATACAAGAAGTCACTCAAAACAGGTAGTCACCCAATACAGGTAGTGACCCAGTTCAGATAGTCACCAAGTACAGGTAGTCACATTGTACATGTAGTCACTCAATACAGAAAGTCACTCAATTCAGGTAGTTTCAAAGAACAGGTTGTCATCAAGTACAGGTAGCCCCCCAATATAAGTAGTCACAAAGAGCAATACAGGTAGTCCCCAAGTACAGGAAGTCATACAGTACAGGAAATCGCCAATTACTGGTAGTCACCATGAACAGGTAGTTACCAAGTACAGGTAGTCACCAAGTACAGTTAATCACTTAAAACAGGCAGTCACCTTTTACAGATAGTCACCAAGTACAGGTAGTCACCTAGCATGTAATCATCCAGTCGAGTAGTCACCAAGTTCAGAGTCACCCAGTACATGTAGTCACCCAGTACAGAGTCACCAAGTACAGGTAGTACCTCAAAACAGGTAGTCCCGCAGTACAGGTAGTCCCTAAGTACAGATAGTCACATACACTGGTAGTCTATTAGTACAGGTAGATACATATACAGATAGTCACCCAATACAGGTAGTCGCACAGTATAGTAGGTAACCAATTTCAGGTCGTCATCATGTACAGGTAGTCACAAAGTCTAGGTAGTAATAAGGTTCAGGTAGTCACCCAAAACAGGCAGTCAGCAATTACATGTAGTCATCGAGTACAGGTAGTTACCAAGTACAGGAAGTCATCCAATGCTGGAAGTCACACAGTACAGGATGCACTCAGTACAGGTAGTAACTTAGTACAGGTAGTCATTAAATAAAGAAAGTTACTCATTACATGTATTCATCAAGTCAAGATAGTCACCAAGTACAGGTAGTCACCAAGTACAGGAAGTCACCAAATACAGGTTGTCACCCAGTACAGGTAGTCGCCAAGTACAGGTAGTCGACAAGTACAGGTAGTCGCCAAGTACAGGAAGTCACCAAGTACAGGTAGTCGCCCAGTACAGGTAGTCACCAAGTACAGGTAGTAACAAAATACAGGTAGTCAACAAGTACAGGTAGTCACCAAGTACAGGAAGTCACCAAATACAGGTTGTCACCAAATACAGGTTGTCACCCAGTACAGGTAGTCGCCAAGTACAGGTAGTAACAAAATACAGGTCATCCAGTACAGGTAGTCACCAAGTACATGTAGTCCCCCAATACAGGTCGTCATTCAGTATATGTAGTCATCCAGTTGAGGTAGTCACCCTATACAGGTAGTCACCCAGTACATGTATTAATCCAGTACAGGTAGTCACCAAGTACAGGTTGTCAACCAAATACAGGTAGTCACCCAGTACAGGTATTCATCGAGTACAGGTAGTCACCAAGTACAGGAAGTCACCAAGTACAGGTAGTCGCCCAGTACAGGTAGTCGCCAAGTACAGGTAGTAACAAAATACAGGTAGTCAACAAGTACAGGAAGTCACCAAATACAGGTTGGCACCCAGTACAGGTAGTCGCCAAATACAGGTAGTCGCCCAGTACAGGTAGTCGCCAAGTACAGGTAGTCGCCAAATACAGGTAGTCGCCCAGTACAGGTAGTCGCCAAGTACAGGTAGTCGCCCAGTACAGGTAGTCACCAAGTACAGGTAGTTGCCCAGTACAGGAAGTCACCAAGTACAGGTAGTCGCCCAGTACAGGTAGTCGCCCAGTACAGGAAGTCATCAAGTACAGGTAGTCGCCCAGTACAGGTAGTCGCCAAGTACAGGTAGTCGCCAAGTACAGATAGTCACCAAGTACATGTAGTCGCCAAGTACAGGTAGTCGCCAAGTACAGGAAGTCACCAAGTACAGGTAGTCACCCAGTACAGGTAGTCGCCAAGTACAGGTAGTAACAAAATACAGGTAGTCACCCAGTACAGGTAGTCGCCAAGTACAGGAAGTCACCAAATACAGGTAGTCGCCCAGTACAGGTAGTCGCCAAGTACAGGTAGTCGCCCAGTACAGGTAGTCACCAAGGTTGCCCAGTACAGGTAGTGCCCAGTACAGGTAGTCGCCCAGTACAGGTTCAGTACAGGTAGTCGCCCAGTACAGGAAGTCATCAAGTACAGGTAGTCGCCCAGTACAGGTAGTCGCCAAGTACAGGTAGTCGCCAAGTACAGATAGTCACCAAGTACATGTAGTCGGCAAGTACAGGTAGTCGCCAAGTACAGGAAGTCACCAAGTACAGGTAGTCACCCAGTACAGGTAGTCGCCAAGTACAGGTAGTAACAAAATACAGGTAGTCACCCAGTACAGGTAGTCGCCAAGTACAGGAAGTCACCAAGTACAGGTAGTCGCCCAGTACAGGTAGTCGCCAAGTACAGGTAGTAACAAAATACAGGTCATCCAGTACAGGTAGTCGCCAAGTACAGGTAGTCGCCAAGTACAGGAAGTCACCAAATACAGGTTGTCACCCAGTACAGGTAGTCGCCAAGTACAGGTAGTAACAAAATACAGGTCATCCAGTACAGGTAGTCACCAAGTACATGTAGTCCCCCAATACAGGTCGTCATTCAGTATATGTAGTCATCCAGTTGAGGTAGTCACCCTATACAGGTAGTCACCCAGTACATGTATTAATCCAGTACAGGTAGTCACCAAGTACAGGTTGTCAACCAAATACAGGTAGTCACCCAGTACAGGTATTCATCGAGTACAGGTAGTCACCAAGTACAGGTAGTCACCCAGTACAGGCTGTCACCAAATACATGTAGTCATCTACTACAGGAAGTCACCCAGTACATGTAGTCACCCAGTACATGTAGTTCCCCAGTACAGGTAGTCATCTGATACAGGTAGTCACCCAGTATATGTAATCATCCAGTCAAGAAGTCAAGAAGTACAGGTAGTCAACCAGTACATGTAGTCATCCAGTTCAGGAAGTCACCAAATACAGGTAGTCACCAAATACAGGTAGTCACCAAGTACATTTAGTTACCCAGTACAGGTAGTCACCCAGTTCATGTAGTCACCCAAAATAGGTAGCTCCCCAATACAGATAGTCCTCCAAGCACAGGTAGTCACCAAGTACAGGTAGTCACCTCATACAAGAAGTCACTCAAAACAGGTAGTCATCCAATACAGGTAGTGACCTAGTTCAGATAGTCACCAAGTACAGGTAGTCACATTGTACATGTAGTCACTCAATACAGAAAGTCACTCAATGCAGGTAGTTTCAGAGAACAGGTTGTCATCAAGTACAGGTAGCCCCCAATATAAGTAGTCACCAACAGCAGGAAGTCTGCAATACAGGTAGTCACCAAGTACAGGAAGTCATACAGTACAGGAAATCGCCAATTACTGGTAGTCACCATGAACAGGTAGTTACCAAGTACAGGTAGTCACCAAGTACAGTTAATCACTTAAAACAGGCAGTCACATACATGTTACCATCCAGTCGAGTAGTCACCAAGTTAAGAGTCACCCAGTACATGTAGTCACCTAGTACAGAGTCACCAAGTACAGGTAGTCCCTCAAAACAGGTAGTCCCGCAGTACAGGTAGTCCCTAAGTACAGATAGTCACATACGCTGGTAGTCTATTAGTACAGGTAGATACATATACAGATAGTCACCCAATACAGGTAGTCGCACAGTATAGTAGGTAATCAATTTCAGGTCGTCATCATGTACAGGTAGTCACAAAGTATAGGTAGTAATAAGGTTCAGGTAGTCACCCAAAACAGACAGTCAGCAATTACATGTAGTCATCGAGTACAGGTAGTTACCAAGTACAGGAAGTCATTCAATGCGGGAAGACACACAGTACAGGAAGTCACTCAATACAGGTAGTAACTTAGTACAGGTAGTCATTAAATAAAGAAAGTCACTCATTACATGTATTCATCAAGTCAAGGTGGTCACCAAGTACAGGTAGTCACCAAGTACAGGAAGTTACCAAATACAGATTGTCACCCAGTACAGGTAGTCGACAAGTACAGGTAGTCATCAAGTACAGGTAGTCACAAAATACAGGTTGTCACCCAGTACAGGTAGTCACCAAGTACATGTAGTCCCCCAGTACAGGTCGTCATTCGGTATATGTAGTCATCCAGTTGAGGTAGTCACCCAATAGAGGTAGTCACCAAGTTCAGGTAGTCACCGAATACAGGTTGTCACCCAGTACAGGTAGTCGGCAAGTACAGGTAGTCGACAAGTACAGGTAGTCGACAAGTACAGGTAGTCACAAAATACAGGTTTTCACCGAGTACAGGTAGTCACCAAGTACATGTAGTCCCCCAATACAGGTCGTCATTCGGTATATGTAGTCATCCAGTTGAGGTAGTCACCCAATAGAGGTAGTCACCCAGTACATGTATTAATCCAGTACAGGTAGTCACCAAGTACAAGTTGTCACCAAGTACAGGTAGTCACCCAGTACAGGCTGTCACCAAATACATGTAGTCATCTACTACAGAAAGTCACCTGGTACAGGTAGTCACCAAGTACATGTAGTTCCCCAGTACAGGAACTCATCTGATACAGGGAGTCACCCAGTACATGTAATCATCCAGTCAAGAAGTCAAGAAGTACAGGTAGTCAACCAGTTCAGGTAGTCACCAAGTACATGTAGTCACCAAGTACAGGTAGTCACCCAGTACATGTAGTCCCAAAGAACAGGTAGTCATCTGATACAGGTAGTCACCTAGTACATGCTATCATCCAGTACAGGAAGTCACCAAATACAGGAAGTCACCCAGTACAGGTAGACACCCAGTACAGTAAGTCATCCAGTACAGGTAGTCACCAAGTATAGGTTGTCACCAAGTACAGGTAGTCACCAAGTATAGGCTGTCACCCAATACAGATAGTCACCAAGTACATGTAGTCATCTACTACAGGAAGTCACCCAGTACAGGTAGTCATCCAGTTCATGTAGTCCCCAAGTACAGGTAGTCATCTGATACAGGTAGTCACCCTGTACATGTTATCATCCAGTCGAGTATTCACCAAATACAGGTAGTCAACCAGTACAGGTAGTCACCAAGAAGAGGTAGTCATCCAGTACAGGAAGTCAACAAATACAGGTAGTCACCAAATACAGGTAGAACCAAATTACAGGTTGTCACCAAATACACGTACTAACCCAGTACATATAGTCACCCAGAACAGAGACACCCAGTACAGGTAGTCCCTCAAAACAGGTAGTCCCGCACAACAGGTAGTCCCTTAGTACAGATAGTCACATACACTGGTAGTCTACTAGTACAGATATACAGATAGTCTCCCAATACAGGTAGTCACCAATTACAGGTCTTCACCATGTACAGGTTATCACAAAGTATAGACAGTAATAAGGAACAGGTACTCACCCAAAACAGGCAGTCAGCAATTACATGTAGTCATCGAGTACAGGTAGTTACCAAGTACAGGAAGTCATCCAATGCTGGAAGTCACACAGTACAGGAATTCACCCAGTACAGGTAATCACCAAGTACATGTAGTCACCCAGTACAAGTACACACCTTAAAGAGGTAGTCATCCAGTACATGTAGTAATCCAGTTCATGTAGTCATCCAGTACAGGTAGTCACCTAATACAGGTAGTCATGCAATACATGTAGTCACCCAGTACAGGTAGTCTCTCAGTTCAGGCAGTCACCAAATACAGGTAGTCATCCAGTACAGGTAGTCACCTCATACAGGTAGTCATCCAGTTCATGAAGTCACCCAGTACAGGTAGTCACCTAATACAGGTTGTCACCAAATACATGTAGTCAACCAGTAAAGGTAGTCACCAAGTACAGGTAGTCACCTAATACAGGTAGTCTCCAATTACAGGTAGTCACCAAATACAGGAAGTCATCCAGTTCAGGTAGTCACCTCATACAGGTTATCACACAGTTTATGTAGTCATACAGTACAGGAGTCACCTATACAGGTAGTCACCCAGAACAGGTAGTCATCCAGTATAGGCAGTCACCCAGTTAAGGTAGTCACCCAGTACAGGTAGTCACCTAATAAAGGAAGTCTCCCATTACAGGTAGTCACAAAATACATGTAGTCATCCAGTACAGATAGTCACCTTATAGTGGTTGTCACTCAGTACAGGTAGTCACCAAGCACATGTAGTCACCAAGTTCATGTAGTAATTCAATACAGTAGTCACCTTATACAGGTAGTCAACAAATACAGGTAGTCACCCAGAACATGTAGTCACCCAGTTCATGTAGTCATTCAGTACAGGAGTCACCTTATACATGTAGTCACCAAGTACAGTTGTCTCCCAGTACAGGTAGTCACCAAATACAGGTAGTCTTCAAGTACAGGAAGTCACCAAATACAGGTAGTCATCCAGAACAGGTAGTAACCCATTACAGGTAGGCACTAAATACAGGTAGTCATCCAGTACAGGTAGCCATGAAGTACAGGTAACACAAATACAGGTAGTCACTATGTACATGTAGTCACCTAGTACAGGTAGGTACCCAATACAGGTAGTTATCAAGTACATGTAGTCATCCAATACACATAGTCATCAAGTACATTTAGTCACCTAGTACAGGTTACACCAATCCAGGTAGTCACTATCTACATGTAGTCATCCAGTACAGGTAGTCATCCAGTACAGGTAGTCACTCAGTACAGGTAGGCACCTAATACAGGTAGTCTCCCAGTACAGGTAGGCACCCAATACAGATAGTCAGTTAGTCACCCAGTACAGGCAGACACCCAGGACAGGTTGTCGCCCAGTTCAGGTTGTCACCTAATACAGGTTGTCACCCAGTACAGTTAGTCACCTAAAACAGGTAGTCTATCAGTACAGGTAGTCACCAAATATAGGTAGGTATCCAGTGCAGGTAGTCACCCAGTACAGGTTGCACCAATACAGGTAGTCACTATGTACATGTACTCATCCAGTACAGGAAGTCACCCAGTACAGGTAGGCACCTAATACAGGTAGTCACCCAGTACAGGTAGTCACCAAGTACAGGTTGCACCAATACATGTAGTAACTATGTACATGTAGTCATCCAGTAAAGGTAGTCACCCATTACAGGTAGCAGACCTGGGGTAATCGTAATCAGTAATTGTAATCAGCTGTAATTATTACACATTTTTCAAGTAATCAGATGTAATGATTACATTTATAAAATTGATTACAATTACGGTAATGTAATCATCACTCATGAAAATTTAACCTGTAATTGTGATTACTTTCTAATTATATTATGTTTACATGTACCTTTTTTAAATGTGTATAAAATAAAATATGGATAAAACCCTGAAGTTAATTCTAGTTGCAGTCTTCTATGGCATAGAGAAACATTGTAATTCATACTTATCTGCTTATTACCCAAATATATATTAAATAGATAAAAGATAGACATTCAGTATATAGGAGCATAACTTACAGTTTGAAGTTAAATAATTAAATCTATTAGTAAAAAAGGCCCAGTAAACATCAATTATATGTGCACATGTAGTAATTAGCACTCTATTTACAAATGATATTGAAAGGTGTTGTTTGTATATTTGACAGTGGGCCAGATCAGGCCTCAGGCAAATAGTCACAGGTGCTACAGTTAGAAGATCTTATACCTGTATGAAAATACACTGCACATAATTCATTTTTGGTCTCATTCCAATGTGCATTGAAGGGTCTCCTTAACTTGTACAATAAATTTGATAATTGCAGAAAGCTAAAGGAGTGGAAATGGTAGTTCAGGATGGATCAATGCTTATTTTGGTGAATGATAATCCTGTAAGATTTTGGAAAACTATCGGCAAAGAATACCCATCTCTGGCAAAGTTAGCTAACAAATATCTTGCAATCCCTGCATCTTCTGCCCCTGTAGAGAGACTGTTCAGTGTAGCAGGAAGAATTTTTAGGCCTTTGAGGATCTGATGATTATCAAATGCAACTAAAGTATAAATGGATGAAAATTTTAATATAGTGACTGGTGGACAGTACAGGTGTAAATATAACAGTTCTTGGAAATTTGAAGGCTGCCATGAACATTGCCATACAAATAATCACATGACTATTGTCTATTGTACATAATTCATTCAATGTGTTTCAGCATCATACCTGCTAAGGTAAATTAAAAGTTCTAATAAAGTTGTTTAAAATGTATGGACATTAGATTTTATTTCCAGTTAAGAAACTAAAAATCTTTTGCTTTTTACATGTAATCTCAATTGTAATCTGATTACATCACTAAAGTAATTGTAATGTAATGATTACAATTAAAGCAGGTGTAATTGTAATGTAATGATTACATGTTTTTAGCAAAGTAATTGTAATATAATCATTACAATTTTACAAGTTATCGTCCCAGGTCTGACAGGTAGGCACCTAAAACAGGTAGTCACCAAGTACAGGTTGCATCAATACAGGTAGTCACTATGTACATGTAGTCATCCAGTAAAGGTAGTCACCCAGTACAGGTAGGCACCTAAAACAGGTAGTCACCCAGTACAGGTAGGCACCTAAAACAGGCAGTCACCAAGTACAGGTTGCACCAATACAGGTAGTCACCAAATGTCATCCAGTACAGAAAGCCACCAAATACAGGTAGTCACCAAATACAGGTAATCACTTATTACAGGTAGTCACCAAATACAGGTAGTCACCAAGTACATGTAGTCACCAAGTACAGCTAGTCATTCAGTACAGGTTGTCACCCAGTACAGAGTCACCCAGTACAGGTAGTCCCTCAAAACAGGTAGTCAACAAGTACATTAGTCATCTACTACAGGAAGTCACCAAATACAGGAAGTCACCAAATACAGGAAGTCACCTAATACAGGAAGTCACCAAAAACAGGTAGTCACCTAATACAGGTAGCCACCAAAAACAGGTAGTCACCCAGTAAAGGTCAATCATAACAGGTTGTCACCAAATACAGATAGTCACCAAATACAGGTAGTCACCCAGTACAGGTAGTCATCCAGTGCAGGTTGTCACCCAGTACAGAGTCACCCAGTACAGGTAGTCCCTCAAAACAGGTAGTCAACAAGTACATGTAGTCATCCTGTTCAGGTTGTCCCCCAGAACAGAGTCACCCAGTACAGGTAGTCCCTCAAAACAGGTAGTCAACAAGTTCATGTAGCCATCTACTACAGGAAGTCACCAAATACAGGAAGTCACCAAATACAGGAAGTCACCCAGTACAGGTAGTCACCAAAAACAGGTAGTCACCCAGTAAAGGTCAATCAATACAGGTTGTCACCAAATACAGATAGTCACCAAATACAGGTAGTCCCCAGTACAGGTAGTCACAAAGTACAGGTAGTCACCAAATACAAGTTGTCATCCAGTACAGGTAGTCACCCATTGCATGTAGTCATCCAGTACAGGTAGTCACCACCTAAAACAGGTAGTCACCAAATAAAGGTTTCACCCAGTACATGTAGTCACCTAATACAGGTAGTCACCTTATACATATAGTCACCAAGTAGATATACTCATCCAGTTCATTTAGTCATCAAGTACAGGTTGTTCCCAAGTACAGGTAGTTACCCAATACAGTTAGTCATCAAGTACAGATAGCCACCCAATACAGGTAGTAATGAAGTAAAGGTAGTCCTGGCATACAGGTAGTTACCAAATACAGGTAGTCATCAAGTACAGATAGCCATCCAATACAAGTAGTAATGAAGTAAAGGTAGTCCTGGCATACAGGTAGTCACCCAGTACAGGTAGTCACACATACATGTAGTATGCAATACAGGTAGTCATCCCTCAATACAGGTAGTATCCAATACAGATAGTCATCAAACAATACAGGTAGTTACCCAATACAGGTAGATACATATACAGGTAGTATCCAATACAGAAAGTCATCCAACAATACAGGTAGATACATATTCAGGTAGTATCCATTACAGATAGTCACCCAATATAGGTAGTAATGAAGTAAAGGTAGTCCTGGCATACAGGTAGTTACCAAATACAGGTAGTCATCAAGTACAGATAGCCATCCAATACAAGTAGTAATGAAGTAAAGGTAGTCCTGGCATACAGGTAGTCACCCGGTACAGGTAGTCACACATACATGTAGTATGCAATACAGGTAGTCATCCCTCAATACAGGTAGTATCCAATACAGATAGTCATCAAACAATACAGGTAGTTACCCAATACAGGTAGATACATATACAGGTAGTATCCAATACAGAAAGTCATCCAACAATACAGGTAGATACATATTCAGGTAGTATCCATTACAGATAGTCACCCAATATAGGTAGTCATCAAGTACAGGTAGCCCCCCCCCAGATACATATTCAGGTAGTATCCATTACAGATAGTCACCCAATATAGTAGTCATCAAGTACAGGTAGCCCCCCCATACAGGTAGTCATCAAGTACAGTTAGTTACCCAATACAGGTAGTAACCAAGTTCAGGTATCCCCCATTACAGGTAGTCACCTAGTAAAGTAAGTAGTCATCAAGTACAGGCAGTTACCCAATACAGGTAGTAACAAAGTACAGGTAGTCCCCCAATACAGGTAGTCACCAAGTAAAGGTAGTCACCTTATACTGGTAATTCAAATGCAGAGTAGTCCTAAAAAAACTTAGCAAAACAAAAAAAGATAATGTTTCAACCAAAAACTGACTGAAAACAAGCAAAGCATGGCATACACTGCCCAGCCAGTGCTTCGACTGAAGGTGACCCAGTTTAAAACTTGACCTGAAGTTCATCAAGATGAATTGATCATTCCGACCAACTTTCATGATGACTAGGTACCAGATGTCTCTGTAATGTTCACAAAGATTTTAGTGATTTCACTGGATGACCCCACATGACCCAAGTTAATTTGATCAAGGGTCGTAAAGACAAACATGCTGACCAGTGTTCATGATAGCTGGGCGTAAAATGTAGCACCTAGAGCATATATGTTTTTTCTATAACTTTACCTGGTGAACTAAGTTTTAGCTACATTGTACAATGATCCAATTTAAATCTTGAGCTAGAGTTCATCAAGACACAATTCTTACCAATTTTCACAATGATATTTATTGGATTATGTATGCAAGAATCCTTGTTTGGGCCAGCTAATAAAACAATACTGATCAACTGTAATTTTTCCTAATGCCCCTTTTGTCATTCAACATGTTATACAGCAATCTTTTCTAAACTGGTCAAGGACGGACTCCCTTCAGATCAATTAACTTTAAAGCTACCTGCAGTACACAGATCAGTCATTCATCGGAATTCAATCAGTATCTCATATTTACCTGCTTACTGAGTGGTTCCCCTTCTCCTTGAAACTAACAACTTATTTGACAAATTTTGTTTCCAATGTCGTAGGCAAAATAATCGAAGGTAAGTCAGCATTTCAATTACTTTATTATTCATACATATTGGAATATGCTAACTTAATCACTGAAAATAAGAATTATAAAGTCCATACACTGTTTTACAGGACCAGATTCTGAGAAACATACTTATTATCTTAAACTGCCACATAAAGTACAAAAGCATTATAATTAAGGCAGAAGAAATGCATCTTGTGGTGTCTATGAAATATGTAAGAAAATGACAATAATTTATACAGGTAAATACTTGCATCTGAATTTAATGGTAAATCAATAATTTTAATTAATAAAAAAGTAGATTTAGTAATGCATATAAAACAGAAATTTCTAGTGTACAAGGTTTTGTAAATGTTGACAATAAAGACAATTTAATAATTAATGGATTTACATTTTGGTAGATCCGACCAGTTGGAGTCTATAGTTTAACAGAACATTCCCTCTCACAGGGAAATACAGGTTTGAATCCTAACACTAGCTTGGTGTTCTACATGGAAGCAATCAAAAACAATAAAGCATGTGCTGTATATATTTGTATATTATATTTTAAGCTCCAGAAGCATTGCAAAGTACATTGAAAGTATTAAATTGCAGTACTTTTTGTTCTAAAACCATTCAAACATTTAATAAAAATTAAAATCAGTAAGTGTTATCCATTTCTTGTGTTTCCCCTAGATAGTTCTTGTACAAATGGCTTTATTTATTTTATCATTGATGTGTACAATTCACCAAATAAACAAATTTGAAAAAAAATGCCTATAATTAAGTAATACTAAAAAAGAAAAAGTAATAACCCATTATTCAAACTCAATCAATTTAATCAATCATGGAAGATTTTCGCTCAATTATTTTATTACGTTCAATCATCGTTACATCTCTAAATTCAAGTCCCTAAATATGGTAGGCAGAGTTGTCTACCTTAAAAATATTTCAGAAGTTAGAGGCTGGACTTAAATATATATCAATAAAGATAACGTTTTTCTATAAAGACATGTTTTTAACTAAAGTTATCACAGTGTGCATGACCACTCATATTAAACAAAAGAAATCCAGAATCAACATTAGGCAATTACAACCTGTGCAGCTTTCTTCCTGCATGTTAGATAGGTAACTTTAAAATAAAAACAAGCTTTAATTTTACCTAATTAATTTATATCAAAACATGTGCACAACGTTTGATTATATTATTTTTTCACAATTCCCTTCCTCTTGCAAAACCAATTAAAGTCATTTGTCAATATGTCTATCTAACAATAGAATATAAACTTGTATAGCAGTGTGAAAACATACACTTTTGATATTTTTACATAATTTTGAACAAAAGCAAATGTTACTGTCTGACATGTCCAGCTTTGGTCTTTTTTATCACTGCTGTGTGCGTCTATTTAAAATCAATTTGTAAACAATATCATCAAATACAGGGATTCACTTATGACTAATGATGAATCTGCTGCAGAAGACAGCATGCTCAACTGCCTTCAGAGAGTTATTACATATTTTTTCAACAAAATTCTACATGCAGATGTGTTAAAAACAGATCTTAACTTCATTAAGATTTTAAATGTGACAAGCAAGCAATAAAGAAATAAATAATCAAACTAACAGATTGAGGTATTTCAACAAAAATAATAGGGAAATAAAAAACTTGATTTCACTATTTGACTTTGAAAACATTATTATGGGACTTGGTCCTGTTCTTTTAGTTTTAATAATATCTACCATACTTGTGCACTGATTTCTAAAATGATGATAAAATCCTAGAAAATTGTGCTAATTAATAGTTATAATTCAGTTTTCTTGGTGTCATGAACTGTTTTACAACATCATCAGTCACTTGTGCACGTCTTTGTCTGTGTTCACCAACGATCTTCTGTAGAATTTCTATCAATTCTTTCTTTAAGTATCCTGTTAGAAGCTCCCCACTGGTGTAATCCTGAAAATGTATAGAGTGTTACCATGGTTACAGCATTCATCTGACACAAAGAAGAGCTCTGCTTCTATCCAGTCAACAGCTTTCAAAATAGAGCTCCTACAGTCAGTGTTTCTAACGGGTAGGTATACAGGGTTTCCTCTGGGTCAATTTTAGTTTGCGCCAACAAATTCCCCAATCAGAAAAAGTTTGCGCCAATGGCCCCAAAGTTGGAGCCACTAGTCTTCAAAGCCCTCTTGGGAGAGGGGATCGAGCCATATGACTTTTAGTTAAGATTTGATAGCATGTCAGATA
>JAFMSR010002484.1:0-23805 GCA_022818135.1 Saxidomus purpurata
ATAAACACAACTGGAAAGTGTAAACACAATATGACGTCACTGTCAGGTATCCCTGGTAGATTAGTACATTTTCGCGCGTCGACGGTCATATAATAGTTTGTTTTCATAAATCATTTTTTTCTTTTCTTTGTAATTCATTATTCAGTATGCAGGCAAAAAGGAGAAACAGAAAATAGGGAAATTGTTATTTGTTCCTGTTATCGATTTTGTTTAACATTATGGCGTACGCGTGACGTCATTCGCGTGACGTCATGTTATAGATAGAATAATAATGATAAAATAATATTAACAACCAGTGCCAGTGAGAGGCCGCGTATATTAGGCCGACTACTGGTCCATGCTGCCATGTCATTCAGATAATATTTGCCGCAGTTGGCAGCTATATTTGGCCTACTACTGGACTGATTTGGTCTATGCTGCCATGTAATTCTGGGGTATCAATATTCGCCACTGATAGAATCAGTTCAATCCATTTTTTGTAAATCTTTTCTTGGAATAAAGTTAACGATAAATGTTACTGCTCTCAGTGAATTTGGTCGCCCGCAGATGTGTCTGGATTATCATACTATAGTATAATTACAATCTAAACACGAAGTTTTCAATTTACATGTTTCGACTTTATGTCTTCGTCAGAAAATAGATCTATACAACATCTATACAAAATTTATAAAATACTGGTGTAAAAGTTTATATATGGAAAGAAATATGTTTCCAAAATCTTGTTATTAATATGTAAAAAGCCTTCAAGTTGGATGATTTAGGCAGAGATACGCGAGCTTCTGAGGTTCGTAAAATGCTTTTTCAATACGGTTTTGGTTTTGCTTTGATATCTCAAGATATAGGAGACTTTAAAGCTTTTGTAACAATTTTCAAACAAAGATTATCAGATTGTCTGAAACAAAACTGGCATTGAAGTGTGGAAAATCTAGTAGATCAAATTATCATAGATTTCAAGGCACTTATAAGTGTAGAATACTACATGTATCTAAAGTACAATTTCCCTTTTTCAGTTAAGTCTTTTGGCACAGTTAAGAAGTTCCAGTCACAATTTTAACATCGAAACCGGTAGACATGTTGGGGTGACAAGAGAACAAGGAATTTGTGTACGTACTGCTTAGCAACGAAAAATAATGACGTAATCGAAGACGAATCTCGTGCCTTTTTCTTTTGTGATAGATATATTACTGAGAGAGAGACAGACATATTGTAATAATGAAAATGTTCAAAATGCTTCTGTAGGTTTGTTCATTTCAGTAATGTCAACCAACAATAAGAAGAAGCTCTATGGACTGTCTTCATTTATATTCAAAATTATGCAGAAAAGATTAACATCTTGCAAAATGTAAACTGTTAAATGTTGGTATGTTTGTGCATATATGTGGTGCTTGATATACATTATATGTTAATATATGATTGCAGATGTTGTATTTTGGGCCGTTGGTCTTGATGTAAGAAACATATAAATAAACTTGGAAACTTGTTTACAGATATTGACCAACGGAACGTTTACATATTCATACTAGTGAATGATAACCTTCACTATGCGTACAAGCACAGGCACATGCTACAGTTTGGGTGATACTCCGCGTGTCTCTCCATCTCTACAAGCATAATAAAACCTAACTACATGTAGTATGTGCGATTCTTATTCAACAATTTATTATCTATTTATTCATGTACAGGTATTGTCCGGGCAAGAATTATGTAGCAAAATAGCTATCGTTCGTGCTTAAGCATTTAGAGGCTATAGATCAATACGCCATATCATCTATCTGTACTATACGGTGAGTGTCTATGTATTAACTCGTTGCCTGGTGGGTAACTAAAGCCAGACCGACTGATACTGCGCTTCTACTATGTGTCTCAGATCAAAGATAACAAACAAATTGATTGGTTAAAGGGACATACCCTATAACTGATGTCAAACTAAATAACCTCCAAAACGTAAATAATATGATCGTTGGAGGTATTAAAACTTAAGCTAAAAGTTTCAGCTTTGCATTTCAGTCATTATCGATAAAATTAGCGGTTTAGAATATACTGCAGTACCGTAAACCATTGAATAATCTATGTAAAGTTGTTGTTGTACAATAAATGAGTGGATGCAATTTATTACAGAAGGCCTCAATATTGATCAATTGTGGTAAAAATCGAGGCATTTTGCGCCATAGGTTCTTCTTTGAAATTGTATTTATTTATCATTTTACGTTCATTGAACACATAATCGTTGTCTTGAGAATATAATCTGCTAGATGTAGGGTGTGTCCCTTTAAGATCAATACTCAATAAGTTAATGTTTGCATAACGCTCAGATCGGCTGACGGATAAACGGGAATCGCGGCCTTCATATTTCTTAATGTCTCATAACAAACAAGACAGCTGCTAACACTTTTGTTCTTACAGTAGTCGGAACGTAACAGTTGTCACACGGAGTGCACGATACACGCACGATGTACGCACGATACACGCACGTTAGACGCACGTTGCACGTTCGGTAAATACACGATGAGCGATTCAGAACGATACACGATATACACGATGTACGAAGCGCACGCTACACGCTACACGATAAACGGATTATACACGTTATACGATCACTTTGAGATTTCACATTTTATCTAGACTTAGACCTTTTAATCAGACCGAAAGAATAAGATCAATTAGAAGTTTCATACCTTAACAATAAAAAATGACATCGATAAGTGTCAAAGATCCACAGTTTTCATATCACAGTATGTGTCAAATTTGAACACCTGTCGGAGTGACTTTGGCAGGAAATTGATCCCGATGTGCGAGAAAACGGGCGTAATTAATGTTAATTGCCATCTACACTTTTCGTTAAATAAATTCTACATTAAAGACACTTTTTAGGACCGTGTTCAAGTATAATAATTTTATACTGGAACCTTGAATTGATATGTTGATGGGTGTCAAGTGGGTGGGGTAAATTGACATTGAAGAAACTGAAAGCTTGAAATGGCGTTTTCGAATAAATCAAGCATTTGGAACGGGGTTTTTAATGTTATTTTGTAGTATTTATAGTTGTGATGATTATACAGCCCCTAATTTTGACCAATGTTTTAATAGAAAAAAGTTTTGAACAATATTTAGGTTTTTTCCGGTAGCCCGAAAGTGAAAAATGTCCCTCTAGAAATCTAAGATTATTCTTAGAGGAGAGAAGATAATTAAAGCGCAATGCAGTATTTATGTACTGTGGACTATGGTGATTAATTCTATGTAAAGTTTTATATCATGTTACTTTATATTGTGTTTTAGTGGGCCTATTCTATAGGTGGGGTATATAAAAACACATAGAAAAAATGAACCTCTAGGAAACAGTGATATTTTCTAGAGTGAAGAGGGTTATTAAAGTTAATCTTTATTTCAATGTAGTTTAATTCTTGGCACGCAGTTTCATATACTTTATGTCACTGCTACCATTCTTTTAGATTCAGAACCCCTGTTGAGGTGGTTTGAGTAATACTTTATTGGGGTAGTAATAAATTTAAAGTAAAATTAAACAGACTGTTATGTATTATAAATTTTCTCACCCATTTTGGGATAAAATTTATAAAACTTTCTAGGAAATGAACCAAAAAACAGATTAAAAATCATTTATTAAAATCAAAATTATTTTGGACCCTCTGTAGAATAATGGAATGGTCCAATTGCATGACACAACTCTGCATCCAGTGGTGGATAGCAGATTCAATTAGAACCCTGGAGAAGACACATCTCACAGCCTAGATTATACAGTCTCAAAATGCCATATATGGTGTTAACATATCCATTATATATACATGAAACATATAATCTTATATGGAATTATATGTTTATTTGATATACTGATGATGAAGAAGATACAATGAACATCAATGGATGGTTAATTACTGGGCAGAAAAATGATGTACATTCCAATATCTAATTTATCTGATGGCATTTTTTACATAAGTAGTTTCATCAGTATAAAGGCTATGAGATAATAGCATTTAGATTTTGTTTGCATATCCTATGTACATAAGTCTGATGATATTATGAGGTGGTAACACATGTACATATACCGTCTCCCTTGATCTAGTGGTTTAGGCATCCGCCTTTGGAGTGGGAGGTCGAAGGTTCGAAGCCCACCAGGGGTCCGTTCTGATATAGCTGGTTGGTGAGCCGCCAGCTAGTTAAATAATGATTACCGTATGCCTACCTGCCTGGTGCCTGGCATTAAATGGTAGGATTCGGGAGGTACATGTGCTCAAAAAGTCTCTCATAAGTCAGAAATGGCTGGCCCTTTAAATAGGGGTGACACTATAATAAAAAAGCACTTTACCTTTTACTTTTATACTATACATGTAGTAGATCATTTGGAAAAATTGTTCTTGGAATACACATGTAGCATTAGCAAATAATTTGATGGAAGACTGACAACAATATGAAAGAGCTAAGCAACACTCTATATTTATAAAGGGGGGTGTAACCTCACATGTTTCAAAAACCTCAATAACTATGAGACTGCAGAATAGAGCTCAGCAATGATGGTACTCATGTTTTGTTTTAGTTATTTTGGAATTTAGATATGTAGAAAGAACTTAAAAGATCTATATTTGTTCAAATTGATGTAAGCTAGGCATTTTAAGGAAACTATCAGAGATGAGGAACAAATTTAATAAACCGGACAGAGTTCAAGCACCACCTCTGCCACACTTACAGGAAAAAAGGCCCTTTGAAAGATTTCTAAAATGGTTTCAATTTATGAAACTAACCAGAGGAGATCAGTGTCAGAAGTACTATATGACTACATAACTATACAACCGGTCTACTGAGACCAGAGTAAATTGTGACTTAATAATAGATGTGATTTTCATATTATTTTCTTTATTAAGCTATTAAGATTACAAACTACACACAATTAATATAGAGGTGTTCAAAAATAAAACTACAAAAAAATAGGTGTTAGCCGGTATCACTGGCTTTACGGGAAGTCCACACAAGCACAATTTTGCCATCTTAGCCTTAAAAGAAATCTTATTTTTTAAAATGTTTTATTCATTTTATACAACATGATTATGGTACTCTTTTAGTGATATTATACTATTGTATACTTAAATAATGAGCTCTTTGCAGAACTTACTACTTAATTTAATTAGGATCTTCAGTAAAAGAACTACTTGTAATACTAAAATACAATTATTAATCAAGTGTGAGGGTTCTCACAAGACTGATATCCCTATAGAAAATTTCCTCTGGAATACCAGTGGAATACCACTGGATTTTCAGCAGAATGCCACTGGAATCCAGCGGTAAAATTGTCCGGTATTTCACTGGAAACCAGTGGAAAGCCACTGGTTTTACCATTGGAATCCAGTGGAAAAGCCACTGGTTTCCAGTGGAATTCCACTGGAATCCAGCGGTAAAATTGTCTGGTATTTCACTGGAAACCAGTGGAATTCCACTGGTTTTACCATTGGAATCCAGTGGAAAAGCCACTGGTTTCCAGTGGAATTCCACTGGAATCCAGCGGTAAAATTGTCTGGTATTTCACTGGAAACCAGTGGAAAGCCACTGGTTTTACCATTGGAATCCAGTGGAAAAGCCACTGGTTTCCAGTGGAATACCATTGGAATCCAGCGGTAAAATTGTCTGGTATTTCACTGGAAACCAGTGGAAAGCCACTAGTGTTACCACTGGTATCCACTGGAAAGGCCACTGGTTTCCAGTGGAATACCATCTTCAATTGGAATCAATACCACTTGAATTTGGCCTTAAAGTTGTACTACCCTGGGGTGTAATGGTGTATGGGGATGCACCAGTTTAAAAATTCCATGATGTGAATCATTCTCTAGTTTCATGAAGATACAGTAAAAAATGCAGCCTCTATTGCATTCACATGGTTATGTGTGAAAAGAAAGACAGACAGACAGACGACTGACACCAGGCGATCACAATAACATACCTTGAGCACTTTGTGCTCAGGTGAGCTAAAAAAACATTCAATATTTACCTTAAGTTCAACAACTAGTTCAACAAATATATATTTCAATTAGTAGACAAGTCCTCATTGCAAAAACAAAACTATACATGGCTCGAAACAGCTACTTTTTTCATTAACAGATAATACAATTTTGCATTCTCTCTAGAAATATTCAAATTGACCAGTTGGAAATGTAAAATGAAACAAGTGTGTGTATTACAATTTAACAAATTTAAGCATTTAGTCAATAGTCTTTATTGTTGGTGGTATTGAGTGTAATGTCAAATTATAAAGAGCTGTCCCTCAACCTTGACCTTTGAGGTAGGGACGTTGTTTTTGCGCACTACACATTGTCTTCATGTGCTGAACAATTGTGTCGTTATTTTAAAATTAATCAATGTATGACAAAGTTACAGCCCGGACACAAATGTACGCATATATACACGATTCCATTACCTATAAACTCTGTGCGACCTTGACCTTTGAGGAAGGAAAGTGGCTCTTGCAAGTGACACGTCTGCTTGATGTGCAGAATATTTGTGCCAAGTTATATTAAAATCCTTCAATGAATGATAAAGTAACAGCCCGGAACAAATGTGTGCATATATAGAGGATTGCATTACCTTCCAACTCTTAAGTGTGACCTTGACCTTTGAGGTAGGGACATGGGTCTTGCACGCGGCACAAAGTCTTGATGTGCTGAACATTTGTGCAAAGTTATATCAAAAGGTTTTAATGCATGACAAAGTTACAGCCCGGACACAAAAAAAATCAAGGGTGGACAACTTTACAAATGGGTATTTCTGGGTACTCTCCCATAACAGCGCACTAACCCTAAGCATTAGACCTACCCAACAAGTACCCTTTTTTTGTTGGGTACCTATACGGAATGAAGGATATAGTACCCAATATATCATTTATATGCCTATTAGTATGCTCGGACGGACGATGCATTTTAATATGCCATCCTTCCGGGACATAAAAATTGAAAAAGCCCTCTTTACATAATTTACAGAGTAAAACAATAAGATAGTAATATGAATAACTGTATTACAAATATAAAATGCCATAATTTACCTAGAAAATCATGCAAGTCACAAAATAATGAAATTTCTAAGGAGAATTAAGTGCCACCCAGAAAATACTTGAATAGGTCTTAACGCATCTTAATGATATACGAGTGCTGAGCAAAGCTACCTGGGGAATCCCACATTAAATTCTTCAAGACTTGAGAAAATCAGACTATATTAAACATGTCAAACAATTTTATCTGTAAAATTTAAAGCCAACACAGTTCCAATAAAAAAAGCTTGAAATCATCACTTTTTAATGACTTCTTGCTGAACAATGTTTTTCCATGGATGTTACTTCCAACACCACTCTCTCTCGAGCAAAGCAAATTTTGTAGCATTAAGTTGTGGCTTTAGATTATTCATGCATTTGATGGTTCTCTTGTCAGTCCGAGTGGAGTTAATCAGTTCATTTTCACTAACACTTGGAAACACAGACTTTTTGAATATGTTCTGTTCCCTAACTCTGTTGAAGAGTTCCCTCAGTTAAAGCTGACAGTGATGAAGCAACAACTGTGGCTGGAGGAAATTGTTGCTTTAGTTCACTCTTTTTATGTCCATTCGTTTGCTGGTGCACCCGTTTGGTATACTTATGTCAGATTGACTGACTGGAAGACTGCCTATCTTTAAGTTTATCTTCTCTTTCCTGCAGTTTTCTATGGACATCACCTCATCTTCTAGTTTCTTAAATTCTCTCTTCTAAAAATCAATAAAATATGTTTATACAGACAAATTAAATGAAGAGGTTGCATTGTGAGGAAAAATCTAGTACCTCCTGTCAGCACCATAAAACAGTGCAGGAAAGTTATTGATGTTATATTTTTGAAATGCTAAGGCTAAATATGCTGCTTTTCCTAGCACTTTATCTTGAGTCACAACTATGTGATACAGTGTTTTTTTTGGGGCCTTTTTGGGGCCGAAATTCGGCCCCATTCCCCTCCAAAATTAATATATATTTTTCCCCATTTTTGACAAAAAATTCCCCTCAAAATGTTGAAAAAATCTTAGATTTATTTAATCAAGAGGTGGCCAAACTTGTTATAAAAACATAAGTTTTCATAAATTAAAGCTTTAGAATAATTTCTTGCAACTATTTGACACCTTACATGAGGAATAGTCAGCCGAAAATCGCCGATTTTTCGTTTGTCACCTATTTTCGCGACCCCGATTTTTGTTATTTTTTCAACGAAAACTGTGTTCAAAAGAAGAAAAAAGATACTAATACAATGTTTTCAATTGAAAATAGAAGTATTACTTATTATTCACGTGTGTTTTAGCACCAATACTGCTAAGTTTTGTTCCTGACACCAGTATTTTTATATAAAAATTTGTTATGTTAAATTCTTATGTCCTCTCTTTATATTTGGCAAAGAATAATGTCATTTACATACTTGATAGTTTTGGTTCTTTATAATATTACATTTTTAAACAGTATATTTTATACATTTTCTAAAAAAATTCCCCTTTTCTGGCAAAATGACGTAAAAATTCCCCTCCTGACGGGCCCTGCCACCTTTCCCCTCGGACTGAAAAAAGACACTGTGATACCTTGCTTAGATTTCAAACAATGTAATAGAGTAATTAAAGTTACCGGTCAGCAATGTGCTTAAAATTGAAATCCTGTTAAATCTTAAAATTATTGTTACCCTAACTCTTGACTCCGTTCTCAAATGACAGCATGATTGTACAAAGTTTCACCCTAACAAGAGCTTTACTGTACAGAAAATTACAGAAGACGTACCTTGATGGCTCTTTTCTGTCTCTTCAGTTCAGGTACTGGACACTGTCATTTCCTTAAGAAAGAGACAACAAAAATGTTAAACAATGTTAACTAATTGCCAATTTACAACATGTAGAGCCTGCCAGCTGTCAAATTGACTTAACTCCTTACCAAAAAGAGATCTAGGTCAAAATACATGCTGTTTATAGAAACTACAAAGAGAAGTAATTCTAAAAACAAGGGTAGCTTATGGTGGTGAACATTTGTGCCAAGTTACATCAAAATCCCTCCACGCATGAAGAAGAAATGCTCCGGACAAAGATATTCCTTAATTTGACCTTTAACCTCTAAGTGTGACCTTGACCTTAGACCTAGGGACCTGGTTATTGCGCATGACACTCTGTCTCATGATGGTGGACATTTGTGCCAAGTTTTTTAAGAATCCCTTGATCCATGGATAAGCTACAGCCCAGACGAACTAAACTCGGATGGACGGACGGACGCCCATACACCAAACCGTCATTTGGAGAACTTTATCAAGCTTTCGTTAAGCGGCTCGACAAAAATGTTAAACAATGTTTGCTACCATCTTCATGCAAATGTTTAAATTGTAGAGTCAGATAGTTCAACTTTTTAATGACAAATACCAGTTATTGCAAGATTTTTGTTCAATAAATTGTCGGACACTGTAAAAAACTAACTGCTAAGTAAGCTGCATTTAAAATACATATCTTTTCACAACAGTTATAATCAGTAACTCAATTTCATTAAAGTTATGAAAATACCTGGAGCATTAACTGTCCCTTGTGACTTTATACAATCTGCAGAACCAAATTTACATGCATCCTCCCTCTCCTTGAACAGCTGAAGTTTAAGAATAAATATATATAACAGGTCATTTAAATAAATCCTGACGTTACATAGTCATCCATTCTTGGTTATTTAAAGTTAAAGATGCATAGAGACCTGTGATGAAAGCCGAGGAATCATCTTTCCCGAATGTAAATAATTTATCAGTTCCCGGATATGCAAAATTTTAGTACCGTTCTCTTCTAAAAACGTATCCGTCTCATCTTAAACTGTACTGTAACTGAACTGATGTAACTGTCCAACCCCTCGACTAATTACTCTTTGTCTGAAACATGCAAGCGATGTTCTACAACGTACAAAATGATTATAATATGATTGAAGGAAATGATATTTTAAATATACAATATTCGGAACTTGTGTTGTAGAGGAAACAAACTGCACATATCTACATAGTTCTTGCTTGCCAGCTAGCTTTTATGGTGACGTTGACGTGACTGGAGGGCACAAGTTCAAATCCCTCTCCGGGCAAAGTATTTTTCAGTTATATAACTAAGTATATAACTTTTGAAAATTTATTGAAGTCAGATCTGTGGCTGTAGACTGTTTAGAATGTGTATAATTTAAGAGAAATAATTTGCAATTTTAAAGATTCAGAACACGAGCATTCAAACATATTTTTGAGAATACCTCCAAGCTTCAAAATTCTGAACAGCCCTTGAGTCCCAGGTAGCCTCTGAAAAACGATTCCAACTTTGGCTCTACAATCTGTGTCAGAGTATGTACCGATGATCAACAAATCGTTTGTTTTCGTCTGCCATGGTTCTACCAGGAAAGCCATTAGCGCGGCGAGTCATCTTTACTAAGGACACATTTCATTGGCTAATTTAATTCTATTAACCAATCGAAATTCGTTTTTGTGTGCACAGCTTCTCCCCACCTAATTCTCGCAAAATAATCAGTTCTCGTGATTTTTATCAAACACAAAAAGTGATTTAAATAATACCGCAGCAAACAGAAGCAAAATGATGAAACATGTTATAATGTATAAAACGTAAAAATAACAATGTCTCCCACTTAAAAGCTCGCGCCTCTTGATTACGTCACAAAAAGTGTCTGTAGTTGTAAAATGGCGCACCCTCTTAATCATGCTGAAAGATTGTGATTGAAACAATGACGAAAGTTTTATTGCAAAGGACGAGAATGCCAGTGATTGCTGTCTTCATACAAGTTAAACACGAAGGGGAATGTTTTGCATCATCTATGTTGCATACACGATATGTGTAAGTAAATTTATATCGTTTTGCCCACAAGACGTTTCGTCCCAAAAACGTTTTGGAGCTGGATAATTATGACATTTATACTAATAAATATAATCTGGAGTGCATAATAAAGTTCTTACAACTGCTATAAATCGCCCTCGAGACTCGATCAATAAAGAATCAACATCGAAAATGTTGAAATGACTGACTGTCCGAAATATCTACTGTCCGAAAGTTGTTACTTGCATGATATAGCTTACCTTGAATTTTAGCGTAAATAAGTCATTCCATTGTTAAAATCCATTTGTCATTATAATTTTGATAAACACTGATGCTTTTGGCACAGTTTACATTCACAGAATTGTTGTGCATACTTGAATTTTGGCATTTCAAGCATTTATGACACTTCCTGTCAAGTTGAAAATGTCCTCCATGTTTACTATTTTGGTCGAACCAAAAGTTGTTTATTTAATTTATGTTTTATTATGCATAACACCAGCAGTGTTGTATTTTTGTCTGAATGATTGTTTTAAGTCCCTTGTATCATTTTATCATTGTAACTTATTTTGAGGTTAATATTGATGAACCTTTTTTTTCTTTGATTGGGACTTCTCTCTGGGTGAATTTGCCAGGACTCCTGACAGGTGCATGTTGAAGAGACAGATGCAGATACAAGGGGATCAGGGTACCTGAGACCCTAGCCTAATTAATTTGGCGTTTCAGTGTGACCCCTTTCATAGATCTGATATTTTATAACTGTCACACCCTAGAAGGTGAACAACTATAAAATATCAGCCTATAAATTCGGTTTGCCTTCGAAGTCGAAAGTAGTTAGACTACTGAGACCCTAGCTCATTTTACGGATAGACCCCTTGGTCCTTTCACATGCTGATATCTGGGTTTCTTACCAGTTCATCTGTAATTGGGTGGGAAAGTCTGAAACAATGAGAAGCATTTCTGAAATTTCCAGTGCACCAGCCAGGATTTAAACCAGGGACCATTTTAGTCACTAATGCAGAAGTTGCTGGCAATTTTCAATGTTAGAATATCACATTATTAATGTCTGTTATGGTTTTAAAGTATCGTTAATTCTATCTACAACTAATATGGAACAACTGTACTGGTATTATAAGTGATTAACTTGAAACTTTGAATGATTCTCTGATTATTTTTTTAGGGTTGTCCAGTTAGCGCGGTGCTTTGTGCACTCGCTTCTCATCAATGCTATTTGTGTTCGATCCCGTCCTGGTAGTATATGAGATGGTAGGGTGGTCACCAGATGGTATCATGGATTATCACACAGGTAGGTTTTCTCTGGGATTTCTGGTTTCTCCCACAGTAAAACCACCATAAGCAAAGTTCACCAACATGCACCTGCATGCTCAGTTCAAAAGCTTGCGTGAGCTTTAGAATGGTTGTTATGATTTGTATATTGCCGACTAAGTAAATATTATCATTATTTGTCCCTTTAGCTATTTTTAAACAGTTTTTACAAGATTATTGGCTGAATATACATGATTCTTTCGGCGAATCAATTACCAGGTATTTGATTAATAATTATTATACAACAATGAACATTGGACAATAATTTTCTTTAATTAACTGTGTCTTGCCTTACTTAGCATTAGTTGGGATCCAGGACCTTCCGATCCTGACTTTATGTTATAATTGATATTGTGGATATCATCTGATAGACCTCATTCATTGTCACTAAAAATATATTCTAATAATTTGTAAGAATGTACAGAATTCATGGTAAGTTGTTTTATGAAAAATTGTTGTCATAACATGATAACAATAGACAAAAATGATACTAACAGTAAATTGTTTTATGCTTTCTTAGGTGGTTACCCAACAGACTATGAATGTGCACCTGCTTAGACATCATTTTTCACAACTTGGTATGTTGGATTCGAGTCCTAGAATTCGTATCGGAAAAACATCGATCATGGTACAGGGCATGTCAACAGTGACAGACTGACAGGTAACTATTTCAGTATCTGTGTCTCATTTTTCAGTGCATTAACATTTGGACATTCACTAGTATTTATCATAATCAAGGACTAAAGAAATATGTGTCATTGGTGAAATTAAGAAAAAAATAGAACTGATTGTGATATTACTAATTTAAGGCATTTGAATGGGAATTAAAGCATTTGATTATATTGTAATACAACTAGTCTGGGTACCAATCACTCTGGTGAAATTCAATTCTTGAAGAGGGGTTTAAAACAAAGATGAAGCTGCACAAAAAATGTTTATATGTACTGTATTGAAAAGGAACAAAGGTCCATAACTCTGAAAAATAATCTTTACAAAACATGATGAGAGCATGCACACATAGGTTTGATACCAATCACTACAACTGACTCCTGTGAAGTTTCATTCAATTCTTACCAGGGGTTTTGGACATGAAGCACACACAAAAACATGATGTACATTAGCTGTATTAAAACAAACAAAGGGTAAGTCTGTTGATTTCTTCATTGCAGTCAAGTTTAGCAGTTGGATAAACTAAAGCTCCGCCAAGACTTGTAAAATACATGGAAAAAACATACACTGAAAGTACTGGTTGATCGCCTGTCTTCAAGGATTACCAGGTAAGAGTATGTACAAGTATGATATATCAATTGTCAAAGTGAGTGGTGGTGTAGAGGTTTAGGTGTCTGCCGCTCATCCCAGAGGTTGCGGGTTCGAGCCCCACCAAGGTCACGACCGTATCTCTTCATATGACGCCAGTACTTGTTTTTCCAGGAAACAGACTCGAGAGTGACTTGATAAGCTATAAGCTTTCTTCACAATCAAGCTAAAATAATTAGTATAAACTAATTGTCAAAGTCTATTTATATACATGGATGATTTGAAGTTATGAATATTTTCGTTTAAAAACCATGACACTGAATAACTTTTTTTTTTTAGAAGTGCAACTGTAAATAGAATAGTCAGTGTATATACTAGTACAAGCAGGTCTTTTTTCAAAGCTTTTTCTCAAATATCAATATAATAACTTTTATATGCACATGTTGATAGAAAAATGTGATTTCAGGGACAGCAAAGTTGGTGGTAAGACCATTTCCATGCCTAAAAAACCAGTTGATACACCTCACAGAGGAAAAGAGACAAACAGCAAAGCCAGTGATTTCTGAGCAAGCAGCTGCAGTAAAATACCAGAGAGGAAAAGAGGTCTTCTACCCCCAGGAATATTTCAGAGTAGAAACTAGTATACCATGCTACTTGAGAGTGGAAAAATTGCTACTGTGCAGTTCATCATGTTTGATAATGTTCCAATGACATTTGTAGATACATGTGTGAAAAGCAGTGCTATGTTCATATGACAGAATATTTCAAAATATTGAAAAAAATTCTCAACAAGAACACACATCAAGCTCAAGCAGACCAAATCTGAGCAAGTGATGAAACTTGTACCTTCTGAAAACATGATGAAGAAATGTGTACTGATGAAAATAACTAAACCTCGGACATAATTTTTATGTTTCACTGCAACTAAACTTAATTAAGTAAAACTTGGTAGACATACCATGTAGTGAATAACAAATATCTTCAGTTGAAAACATTTACTGAAAAGTCATGTTAAAAACCTGATACACAAATTCATGATTGTTCGGTAAATGTTTCAAACTGTATTACATAGGTTATGTTTGTTAAACGGTACTTCTGTGTAGGCCTTGGATAAGGATTAAGTGTCCCAGACTTTGTAACATGCTGGTTTCAGTTTATTGTTTATTTAGTATAGAAAATGAGCATTTTTGCTAAAGTACTAGATATTTATTTATTGAAGATCATTAACTCAGTTCATTCAGGAATGTATACACTTTTAATTTGGTATAGTTAAGCTACACATATTGTGATACTGCTAATAAAGCATATAAAGTTATAATTTTCTTAATCAGAATTAAATTAAACCACCCTCACTTGATAGCTCACCTAAGCACAAAGTGCTTAAGGTGAGCTATTGTGATTGCCTGGTGTCTGTTGTCTGTCATTCATCCACACTTAACCTTGTGTATGCAAAAGAGGCAGCATTTTTCACTGGATCTTCATGAAACTTATTCAGAATGACTGTCTTGATGAAATCTAGGTTCATGAAACTTATTCAGAATGACTGTCTTGATAAAATTTAGGTCGAGTACAAATATGGTTTATCTGGGGTTAATAACTAGGTCGCTAGGTCAAATCATAGAAAAACCTTGTGTATGAAATAGAGGTAGCATTTTTCATTGGATTTTCATGAAACTTGGTCAGAATGATTGTCTTCAAGATATAATCTAGGTTAAGTTTGAATATGGGTAATCCGAGGTCAAGAACTAGGTCACCAGGTCAAATAATAGATAAACCTTGTGTATCAATAGAGGTGGCATTTTCATTGGATTTTCATGAAATTTTGTAAAATTGACTGCGTTGATAAAATCTAGGTCGAGTTCCAATATAGGACATCTGCAGTTAAAAACTAGGTCACCAGATAAAGTCATAGAAAAACCTTGTGTATGCAATGGAGGCTGCATTTGTAATTGGATTTTCATGAAACTTGGTCAGAATAATTGTTTTGATAAAATCTCGGTCCAGTTTGGATATGGGTCACTCAGTCAAATCATAGAAAAATCATTACGATGGAACCTGCATTTTTGACTGAACGTTCATGAAATTTGGCAAGACTAACTGCCTTGATAAAATCTAGGGTCAATTGGGGTTAAGAAATATGTCACTAGGTCAAATCAGAAAATTCTAGAAAAACATTTTGTGTATGCAATAGAGGTTGCATTTTTTTATTGAATTATGAGACTTTGTCAGAATGATTATCTTGATGATATCTAGGTCAGATTTTAATATGGGTCATCTAGGTCAAACTGCACATTCTCATTTTGATTGTTTTACATTACAGTAAAATTTCATAATAATGCCACTGGTCAGTTGAAAGCCAGTGGTATTGATAAAAATTTGGTTCCAGTGAAGTCCACTGGCATTCCAGAGGACTCCACTGTGAATGGAATGTCAGTGGTAATACCACTGGAATTCCAGAGGACTCCACTGGAATTCCAGTGGACTCCACTGTGAGTGGAATGTCAGTGGTAATACCACTGGAATTCCAGTGGAATAATCCAAGAAATTACTGTTCCAGTGGAATTCCACTGGAAACCACTGGAAACCGCTGGTATTCCACTGACTTTTTTCTAAGGGGATATATTACAAATCTAATAAAACCTATTTCAAGGTATACAACTTGATTAAAATCAATTTTTTCTATGTGCCTCCTTCTGAAGTAAGAGAGTAAGAGTCTGTTATAGTTAAACTGGTAAGAAAGATGCAGGTGATCAGATGTAGCATCTGTATGGCCAGTGGCCAGTCCAAACCTGCAAGGATCTACTTACTGATCATGATAAAAGGGTTGATGTTTCATTCAATTGGAGGTAGTACAAGTAGGTTTGTAAGTAGAAACCGGCTTACATTTATCCTGAACCCGCCCCCCTACCCCCTCCGTCCCCAACATATTACAGATAATAGCCAGTGAAATTTTGTTTAATTATAATATTATATGGTGCCATACAGACAGTGCAAACTACCATACAGTATTAAATTATATATAAGATATAAATTACAGTTACAGTATTTTATAACTGAAACAGGCATGTAACAGGTACAGTGGTTGGGCAACCCCTACCAACATGTCACCCGTCACTCCCTGCTAATTTCTGTTATGTGCAGACTATGATTTGCTAAATAATAACAAGATTGAATTTTTATGTTTTGGGTTGCCAATTTAAATCAACACCCACTAACCAGTGAAACAGCATGTTTACTACTACAATTAAAATACTAAGTACTTACTGAATATAAAAAATTGCATTTATACAAAAATTGTTTAGGATTTTGACTAGTGACCTACAGGATGGGGTCTGATAGCAACTGGAGTAAATTAGATAACTAATTTTATCAGTCATTTGACAGTCTACTATGTTATTCTCCAACAACCTTTATACACATTAACTTAGGGCTTTTCTTAGACTGAGAATAATTATTAATAGTGAAACCATGCAAGTCCAAGCTTATCCATTTCTGGCTTGAATTTAAGTCTCTGTGTTGTGAAAGCTATGCAGTCAAATAGCCAGTGAGGGGTGTTACATTTTACAATGCACTAGATGCAAACCTGGTCAACCCAAAGTATGTACCAACCCGAGCTGGTTGGTAGTAAGTTTGCGCCCAGCCTAAGACATGTGATTGATTTGTCCGTTTTGTAATTTGTCAAGTATCCCATAGGACGGCCAGGTCGCACTGTTTTGCGGCAAAATGTGTTTGTTTTAAGTTTCAATTCTCTACACCATCCATCCAGGATAGTGGTTCGAATCCCGGCATATATTTCTGTGGGTGAGTATGGTATGTCCTGGATCATGGCCCCTAAACCAGGCCCCTTTTGTCTGCATCATCTGCTCTCATTACCAGATATTATCATAAACCTACATGAGCTGGGCACTATAACATGGTAACTGGTAAGCCTGTTTTTAGGCATTGATAAAATTTATGAATAATAATAATGTTTTCAATAACTCTGGTCTAGAATGACTGTTTTTTTATTTCATTGAGAACAGAGATGATAGTGAATCTGAAAATATATACAATATAGCAAGTTTTTTAGGTTGATGATGTAAAAGACAGCTCAAGGCAGTGTCTATTGTTATCATTTCTGGTATAAATGCAGGAACAGGTTATAGAGTATTCCTGATAAATGGAACAATAATTTGTCAATCTTCCTATGGTGGCAACATACATGTTTAGATGGATTACAACAGCTGAAGCTAATATACCAGAGCCTGGATTTTTAGACCCATCTGTGTATATATGTAGATGTCCAGAATAAAAATATCTGATCTATCATTTGAGTTTCTAACTTTGCGAGATGCGGTATGTCAGATTTGATCATTTTGTTTTCATAGGGCACTTGTAGGAGGATCTTACAAAATAGCCGTGCTTTATGATCTCACTGACCAAAACCTTGACTTTCGCTCAATATTTGAGAATCTATTCCTGGCGCCCCAGTCTAAGGGGCGAACCCCAGCCTCAAGTTCAAACAGGTAGGCAGGAGTAGAATACAACGCACAAAGGGCCAGCTGGAGGCCTTAATTAATTTTGGACAATATTCAGACCCTGTTTTGAATAACAATGAGGCATTTGATGAGACTCAAACTAATTATTCAGTCAAAGACAATACCTAATTACCTTTCTCTTTATGTCAGCTAACGGATATATTATTCCAATCAGGCAGTATAGGGGACATTTTGGTCATATGGGGGACGTTTTGGTCTGGGGACGTTTTGTTTTGGGGACGTTTTGGATTGCTTCGGACTTTAAATATTTTCGTAAAAGTGTAGTTGATTCGGCGTATTATTTGCATATAGCCAATAAAACACTTGTTAACATCATACCCACGATATGTTGCTTCGATACAGGCGTACCTTGTCTGCTGCACTTTAAGGAATGCATTGACAACAGCAGTTTAGATAAAAAAGATGTCCTTTCCGTTGCAAAAATAGACCTAAATTTCGGATATGAGGTGAAAATGTCTTCGACCTGTCCCGGAAGTCTTTCTCGCTCGCAACTACACCAAATAATATAAACTGAAATCAGCACTTTTTGGGGGGGAGATGTGCACGCTAAGTAAAACGATTAACTACGAAATACACCATCGAATCGTACGTATACCGTATGGATTATCGTGCATCGCGAATCGTATATCGTGTATCGTGTATAGTATATGGTGCACGTTGCACGATGAATGATACGATATGATACACGATATACGATTGACAAAATACACGATGAGTGCACGCACGTTATACGCACGTTGCACGCACGTTATACGCACGATATACGCAAATTTTGACAACTGTTACGTTCCGACTACTGTAGCATGTAAGCTCCTTATCCGGTTCTATCGCAAACACCAAGTATCAACAATGGATAACAGATGTAATTACAAGCTGACATTGTCTACATAAAGACTTACAATGTGGACCTCGTGATGGTAAACCAAGGACAGAAAGCAAGAAAGCCACATACCATACGGGAACACCGCCGTGCCTACATGGCTAATTTTCTACCTCCTGTACAATGTACATGGATCGATGACAGATATTGATTATGATATTTCAGGGTTAAAATGATTCAGTTGCTTACAAGGAAAAAAATGAAATAAATTAAGCAATCCCTCTGCTCCATCAGATATAGCACTCGCCAACAGCACATAGCGCTCCTTAGCTACAAATATCACTAAGCTCGGTGATCCTCGGACTATCGAAAGTGTATTCCGTCATTCAAATCTGTATCATTGATCGTTTATCCGTTATCTACCTATTATTTTTCGCGGCCCTGTATCCCATACTTGCCGTTTTGGTATCTCCCCGTCTAGGGCCGAGGACCTGACCCTCCATGTCCGCGATCACGCCCTAGTTCGAGTATACAAGTCCGCTCTGTAAACTTTCGGAACACATTCAAAGTGGCTATCGTAAAAGCTAAAACAATAAAAGTCATTCAATATGGCGGCCATTCAGTCGCTATAATGTCATTCAAAATGGCCGCTGTAATGTTATTCAAAATGACCGCTATAAATGTTATTCAAAATGGCCGCTATAATGTTATTCAAAATGGCCGTCGCACACTCGCTATAACGATATTCAAAATGGCCGCCGCGCATGCGTAGTCCGTGGCGCCAAACCGGCCCACATACTACTGCCAAAAATGAACCGGAAACTATTTATAATAAACACAACGGCGTTACAATCACCCAAGACTGGAACAATGAAAATATCAACACTTTGCGAAACGCACAGGAGACTGGAAGATCTTGATCTTTTTTATCAATTATTATTTGAAGCAGACTGATGGTACATGATTATTGATCATGTCGTCGGTCTGTCAATGGTAGATATCTTTTCTTTTCTAGCACGTTGTGTTGGAGAAATTTAAGAAACATTGCGTACAAAAGAGGCATATCCAACTCTGGATGTAACTATTTGTAATAAAAAAATTAAAAGAATGGTCACCAAACCTCGGAAGTTTGAGCTTAAAATTGCAGTTATAACCGATGATGAGCATGCAGTTGTGTCGTTAAACCTTCGTTGACATTTATTCTACAGTTTGTGGGTGGATATAAATGTATTTAGAAGACATTTATGTTCTTTACTCTCGTGGAGTATGTTTCGGAGTGACACGACAACTGGAGCGACGTTAACGAGAAAATTAACATTATGAAGCTGTCATAATTTAGTCGCCATAACTCATCCGTAGTGTCGATTTTTTCCGCATTTGAATTTTCAAAAGTTCTCGATTTATGTTCCTATTTTGTATTTATTTACGCACATCTATACCATTTTAAACAGTTTAATAAAATAATCTGCTAGTTACCGGGTATGCCCCTTTAATCAGGGCGCACCAAATTCGCCATCACATAACGTTAACCAGGATAGCCATATCAGAACGGACCCCTGTTGGGATTCGAACATTCGATCTCCCGCTTCCAAGGAGTTACGTCAACCACTAGACAAACGGAGATAGTGTAGCTTGTACATGTTATCTAAAACTTTAAACTGAAGTTAAATACGCCGTTATTTGCATCATATCTAAATAAAGAGAATGCCTTTTTCAGCTCTACTCAAATCTTACTGTACTTTTAAAATTTGAGCTTTTGCTAACATTGCTCTTGCACCTGTGAAATTACACGTTGATTCCTTCCATCTATAACGGACAGGTAACGCTTGATGAAGCGATGTGCGTGCTGTGTAAATCTTCGTTTGTTTATTGTGTGTTTGTTTGTTTGTTTGTTGAAGTGAAACATCCGTTTCCATCGTATTTCATTCATTTTTAAAGGCGGGACACTAGTAACCATCGTTCTTGGGAAGAACAAAACTTAGTACTAAAATCCTTTCCCCTGTACGCAGATAGCAGAACTCGGATCAATGGCTCCCAATCAATTAGAGGTTAAAGTGGAGTCTAGTCATGCAGCCACCAAACTACTCGACCACAGAGGCCGTGTTGATAGTCTTCATGTAATGGTTGTGACACATACGTTTGCCAGAGGAACGACATTAATTGTATTTTTCGTAGTACCAAGCAAGAGAACGTACTCAAGTTGGTAAGAAGACGTTTGACACGAGTTCAATTGGTGTCGCTGCAAAGGCAAGTTTCTATAACAAGACAGCGTCTTAGATTTAAGAAGTACTTTTCTTGCTGAGTTTTCTTGGCAAAATGAAATTGTTTCATAAATACTGGTATGCTGGCAAAAATGTTTAAATATTGTGAACTTACTAGATTATCCCATTCAGATTACAATAATGGCCACAAAGCGGCTTTGTTATAAGTACATTCATATGTGTACAGCCGATTTATGCTATACATTAACTTTCAGAATAGGTAAGATCTTTTACTTAAACATAAATAACAAATAAAAAAGTGTCAGTTGTAAATTCAAAATATACAGTATGTAACTTATATTGTTTTCAGTTTGTAAAGCTGCTCGTTCACAGTTTCCTGTGAAAAAAAAATCAAATTTACTGAACGTAATGACTAGAATAAATCAAACAAATACACTTGGGAAAATCTGTTGAAATCGATAGTGACGCTACACTATACAATTTTAGACTAGTGTTGAGGTCAAGTTTATATTGACCGAAACATTAGTCTAAAATTATTATATCGTATACCTCATAAAAAATAGTGAAAAGGTGTGAAAATATAACAGAAATGACGTATTGAAATCCGCACAGGTCTATACGTTATTTTCCAGGTTTACAAGTACTTGCGGACCCGGCACGTGATCGCTATCGGCCAATCGGGATTAAGTATGTACAAATGTATGATACATGTAGGTATACGATATCATGTTATTCATTCTCGATTGAAAGATAACCAACTTGCAGTCTAAAGCGAGCGTAATACTATCACTGAATACGTGAATTAATCATAAATAAATACAAGTTTACAAAGCCTTAGCACAAAGAGTGTGTTAAATTATTGATAAATCCCCATTCATTTTAAATTTCTTATTCAAGTTCCTAGCGAGACAGCTCTTTATGTTTTTGTGGTACATGTATGAGCGAAACATATTAACATATTAAATATTTTATTTAAAAAAATAAACTTTATAATGTTTAACTTAAACAAATCCAATGACTATAATTGATGTTACCAACACTTCACTTTCTTGATTAAAAGATGATATAACAGATGAAACAAGTCAAATGTTATTGCCTGGCATCAAGACGAATCAAATTAAGTAAACATAAAAAAACTGGAATCCTTTTCGAAATCTGTACTTAATATAGCGGGCCGCAGAATATCTACATGCAGTCTTTGTAAATTGATTTTACCTTAATTACAGTCTGGGTCTTTAAATGGAAAGTGTAATGTGTGAAAAATTAAAAAGACATTACAATTTATCATAATTTCGTATTTCTTTTTAAAGTAATAGTACCCACAAAAGTGACAAACATAATTTTAAAAATTCCATTTAGGCACGTAGCATGTTTGACAGCATATCGTTCAGGTTTCATTAATTCGAAACTGCTTAGAAATTAACTGTTAATTTTAAGATGCTGTTGATTTAACATTGATGTATATATAATTATAAACAGAAAGGTAAACTTAAGTAAAATGATAGGAGTTTGTCCCGTAAAGCTGCTCGCGCTCAGACTTTCGTGAGAAAAAAAACTAGGTTCGTCGAACTTCGTGAAATTAACATACTTTAGAATGGATCATCAAATAATTTTAAAAAGGTTCCAGTATCAAATTTCTGTAACGTATTTATGTATCTTTAAATTCATGTTATTCTAAAATCCATAAAGCGTTTCAAATGTTTTAGAAATTAACATTAGAATTATTAATTTTTTTTGGATTGAAAAATTTCGTCTGTAAGACAACTTTAAATTGAATAATACCGCATGGAAAAGGTCATTAACATATGAGATGAAGATACATTGAGCATGCGGAACGCTTTTGTCAATACAGTACCCCTATATGGCGAAGATTGATGAGAATGACTACGATTTGGAGAGTAAACCTTAATTAAGCCGCATAATAACAACACCTTTGCCCGCTGCGCGTGGGACTACGTCCGTCCCGCATAATGAAACGATGATTATTGTTGAATTTTGTCGATCCTTCATCTCTAAAATCCCTTGCTGGATTTTAATAAAACTTAATAGAAAGCATGAGACTGAAGTATAGTTGTGTATATAATGATTTAAGGTGACTTTAGGTCAAAGGTCAAGGACACAGGGATCTATTTATAGAACATCTTGACCTCGCTTCATCTCGCGTATCATTATCGTCTCAACGTCGTATTTTTTTTGAAACAGACATTTCTTGTTTAAAGTTAGGCCCTGTTAAAATCTTCTAAAATCTATGTTAAAAGTGTGAAACATAATTTTAAAGATTCTGAAGGCCAATATTAAAACTTTCTGAGCCATCACTAGCAGGCAGTGTCAGCTGAAATAACTAATTTGGATGATTTTGACTACATTTCAACCGTTGTCTATAGGTTATAAAGTACCGAGAAGTGTAACAGTAGTGCCTATTCGATGCTATTGCATCTCTTCTCATCTTAAGTGTTCAATTTAAAATTGGTATTTCCATCTTTCAACGTAGACAGTACCAATAATTATACGTCAAATGGATTCACCGTGAAAAATAACTGAGTGACAGACTTAATAGTGAACAGTGCAGTTTATGACCAAAGTTCATAGATGTAGCGTATCTTAATATGTATCTGAATTCTGTAACATTTGTATGTACATGTATACAAGTCCATAGGACTAAAATTATTACACAGTCAATGCGATGAAAACCACGAAACTCAGAAGAGATGCAACTGTGAAGAATATGAAGGAAATCCAGTCAATCATAAAGCTGACCTGTTTCCAGGTAACCGTGTCAACTTTTGTAATAGCTTCGCTTAGATGTCGGAACTTGTTCTCAGCG
>JAFMSR010002485.1:0-23801 GCA_022818135.1 Saxidomus purpurata
TTATAGCAACAGTCCTTTTTGTGTTTGAAGCAATATGTGAATCAATGTCATAATTCAATATGGTACATTTGTATTCATAAAGGAGATACATGTATGACTTTTATAAAAGAAAATTGGGTTATAATACATTAACTATAAATGACCGTTGCATATTAAAGTTTTGACATGAAGCTTGAAAAACGAGTTGATAAAATATTGTTTAAATTTTGAAATTGTTTATTAGAAAGTTCATTATTCTAAATTTGTTTCTTACTTGTGTGCATGCCTAGCTGTGTTTGTATGTAGCTGATATAACTTACTGCAACTACAAATCATCAGTTTAACTCTAATGCCTGTATCAAAAACATGTTATGTTAATTTTTGTGACTGTTTTTTCTGATAATACATGTACATTGTACTGACATTACGGGTGAAAACCACAAAATTAAGTACATAGACGACAATAAAAATAACTTTTATTACTAGGTTTCATACTGTAGTAACATGGTTTAATTCCATATTCCTTACACTATCTTTATGTGAGCAGATGAGTTACTAAGACATACATTCACATATATGACTGTAGACAATTCGTCAAGAGCATTGTTTTATCGCACACTTTTTGACTTCAGTTTTAGCAAATATATCGATGTTGTAAATGTTCGAAAGTATAGAATGGCTCTGTCTCAGTTAAGAATGTCTTCCCATCGATTAGCAGTCGAAACCGGAAGATGGAGAAAACCTCAATTTCTCCCTTTTGAGGACAGGGGTGTGTCTTGCATGTAATCAGTTAGAAGACGAATATCATTTCGTCATTATCTGTCCTGTTTACCAAAAACTAAGGGTCAACAACATAAAAACATATTATTGGAAGTTTCCAAGCATGTTTAAGTTTACTCAACTGCTTATAAGTGACAATGTATCAGAATTACGAAACTTGAGTATATTCACTTACCATGCTTTTAAGATAAGACAGCAGCTTCAAAATGCTCTCATATGAACGTTTTAATATATGTTTCTACGAGACTCAAATTATATACCATGGTAACACTTATTCAAATGATTAAATGCATGTAGATATAAAATCACCAAATCGAGGTAAAAATACAAATGTCATACATGTAGTTAATATATTAGAATGCATAGAATGAATTTTATATGTACTACTGATTATTTATTTTGTGTTACATATTGTTCTTCATTTGAAACAGAATGTTAAGCTAAAAGTCTTTCTACAAACCATTTTATGACGAATCAAAGTAACAAAAACATACAACTTTTTTTTTTTTTTACTTAACGATTTAAATTGTCAAGAGCTATTACGTATCTCTGGCTACTCCCTCATACATCTTTGAAGCTTTCAAATATCTTTTATTGAATCATTTTTTAAATTATTTACGTTTTATTTACGCAAAAATTAAAACATAAAATGCTCTTACTTTTTTACTACTCTCCGCATACATCTTGAAAGCTTTCAAATCTCTTTAATTTGTGGAATTCATTTACTTCAAGTTACACTATTAATTTTTTAATCTATGCGAAACATAGACTGTTGCTGATGAAATACTAGTCAAAATATTGTTTATTATTGTGGACTTATAAAAGGTATAGTCATTATCGAATGCATAACCGCATGTTAATTTTATACGGACCGAATATTCCCAATAATGTATTATGGACGAATTGACGATAGATCCTCTTTTCAAAATTAAAAACTAAGAAGTGCATTTGAACATATCAGTTCGTTTTTAGTTCAATGGCAGTTATTATTTTTTATATGTTAAAGATTAAATTGAGTTTTTAGTATCGGGTTTCGTTGATGAAATACCGTTTGTTTCGTAAAGTGGCAGATACGTTTTATAGCCATGTTTGCATGATTTCGTTTTTAACACGAAATCATAGATTTCCTATTGAAATTGGCAAAGTTTACCTGTTAAAGGCCCATCTACACAGTAAACCTTGCTTTATAAATGTTAATGTGTAAAGCAAAATTTATTGTGATGATGGGTCGATCGCACAATATGGTTTATACATTGTTATACTTCAATTTTGGAATAGAGTAAGTCATATTCCGTAAAGCTTGCTGTACCAACCCACACAGAGACTTTATTTATTACCCAGATGACAGCGCCATAACTATATTACAATTCCAGTGCAGTGAGAGAGAGTTTATTATTGACACAATATGTAGTTTGAAATTGAATAAAACAATGCAGATATTTTTTTCTTGTTTACATATTCACTATGATATAAGTTAGATATTTAAATTATTTTGTAAATAAAAAAAGTACATTATATAAGTAAAATTTATCTTTCTTGGCAGACCAGGATCTCACCCAATGTCTTTATATAAATAATATTCATAAACAATGCTTTACTGTGTAAACGGTCATGATTTACACCTTAAAATAATATATAGCTTAGGTTTATACGTCAATGTTTACTGTGTATAAGGGCATTTAGTTTACCGTGTAGATGTCGAATGTACGATTTTCCTGAAGTGTTTACTCCAGTTTTGGGAAAGAGAAAGTCCTACCCGGTAAACCTTACTGTACCAACCCCACACAGAGATTTTATTTATGACAGCGCCCTAATTAGATTAAAAATCCAGTGCAGTGAGAGAGGGATTATGTAATCGTACATTCGACCAATCTACACAGCAAACTTTGCTTTATAGATCAACATTTATAAATCTAAGTTTACTGTGTAGATTGGCCTTTAGATTCTATATCCTTTGCACAGCCGGCATATTTGTTTACACACTCGACAGACATGTATGTGTTTTTGTAAACACTGTACATCATATTATGCTACTTTCGGTTTACTGCGCGTGTTGTATACGTCAGCAAATAGATTGAGCTGTATTATGAAAGTAAAATTTCCATTGGCCCACCTACAGAGGACACGCGCAAGGGTCACCCTGTCTTCTAACTTGCGCATGGACTTTTTTTTGCTAACGAGAGGTCAATTTTAAGTGTTCACATAAGATGTCAATAAACCTGGGTTTGAGTACGACATGTGCTTTATGTCTATGGAAAAATATTTGCACGCGCTCAAAACACTACCCCACAGGGGCCTGTACGTGGACGTTGGTAAAATGAAAATTTTCAATCCTGGTAAAATTGTGTCCAAGGTCCAAGGTTGTCATAAAATGTCAGCATTTGCCATGGACGTCAAGTTTTCAACATTCAGGAGCTGTCGGCATAGCCTTTGAATTCATACAGACAAAACGTGTTCAATACGGTAACTGTCACTTCTACTGAAGGCCAAACCTGTCTTAACCCGCGTATACGGTTTATTACGTTATGGCCGTTCAAAGGATATCCAATAACAGTGTAATATTATACAATTGCTTGTTTGTTACACCTGAACACTCCAATTTATTGCTAGGGCAATCATAATACTAATTAGATACTGAGATTTCCTGTAGCAAAACTTTACCCAAGTTATTTAGTAAATTTACAATTAACAGTAGACGTTAATATTTTAGTAGCGGTATCACATGATATACAACTTAACTTTATAAAGTTTAACGCATGGTGTCAAGAGCGTATATCAAGGGGGTCTAGTACTGACATACCGGGAACGATTGTTAAGTGACCTGACAGTTGCTTCTTTTACATGAATGACACGAAAGAGTTTGTGACAATGAAGGGTTTTCCGTTTGAATTTGTTAGCATTCATTTCTTGCCCGGGAAAGTCAATGAGAATTTAGCACTTAACTGGGTAGTGATTGCTAAATAGTAATACTAATCAACAGCGATAATGTAATATGTTCATGCAATTTATTTTTGCCCTTCTGTATGTTTTTGTGCTATTTCTATGTGTAAAACCTGAATAGGACACACCTATACGTATACCTCTCCAAGGCAGTGAGGCTTTTATATTGACGGTTTAAAGTTTGTTTACCCAAAACCATTTGATGTGTCTGTTCTATATGTAAAATACTCATTTATCATGTTTTTTGCAATTGATTATAATTATTTAATCGTGAAAAATACTTCGCTCCGAGCTTAATTCGAACTCGGGTCCTCCACACTCTACTACGTCGCCATTAAAGTAAGCTCATTGGCAAGGTTGTACAAGTGCTGTATTATACCTCTACTACATATACTTTAAATAGCTAAACTACGTCCGTACTGGCCCGTATATCATGTCTTGACTGTAGGTATTTACACCGACTTCTATGTTGTTAAATAATGTATACATTGTTGATAACTATGTTTGTCCACATGTATGGCAAAGAGTTGGTAAAAAAGTTGGTACATACCTTACAGCAATAGATTACTAGTGCAATTAAGTCAGAAGAAACGTATGTAAAACTGGTACATATAACTGCATACTAGTCATTAATAGATTACCAGGTAGTTGGAGCGACTGAAGAAGACCAGGCAGTCTTTAGTGTCTCCTCAAACAAACAAAACATCCATGGAAACATAACAGTTTGCGATTTTGTCGAATTTAGTACTTTCCTAAATACAGCTTACTGTTTTAACCATCCACAATGACGGCTTATGATCTCATAATTATTATTTCCCCTGTATGATATTTTCTTAAAACAATACTTCTTACACTAAGCAAAGTAGATAACTCATCAAACAGTGAAAAGAAAACTTTTGAATGTCCGACCCTCTTTGATGTTTCATAATATCTGAATACCTTGTTTACTGCACCTGCCCTATTTTTATACCTTTTAACCTAATACATAAGGATTTCTTCTCAAACTGCATTTAAAAGTAACAGTCTACGCAAGCGATATATTGCATAAAGTACAACCTTCACCCTTTTCATTCTGGATACACATTTTGTAATAGTTACCCGTTTCATTCTGAATATACCTTTTGATGTAGTTACCCGTTTCATTCTCGATACACATTTTGGTGTAGTTACCCGTTTTATTCTGGATACACATTTTGGTGTAGTTACCCGTTTCATTCTGGATACACATTTTGGTGTAGTTACCCGTTTTATTCTCGATACACATTTTGGTGTAGTTACCCGTTTTATTCTCGATACACATTTTGGTGTAGTTACCCGTTTTATTCTCGATACACATTTTGGTGTAGTTACCCGTTTTTTTCTGGATACACATTTTGGTGTAGTTACCCGTTTTATTCTCGATACACATTTTGGTGTAGTTACCCGTTTTATTCTCGATACACATTTTGGTGTAGTTACCCGTTTTTTTCTGGATACACATTTTGGTGTAGTTACCCGTTTTATTCTCGATACACATTTTGGTGTAGTTACCCGTTTTATTCTCGATACACATTTTGGTGTAGTTACCCGTTTTATTCTCGATACACATTTTGGTGTAGTTACCCGTTTTTTTTCTGGATACACATTTTGGTGTAGTTACCCGTTTTATTCTCGATACACATTTTGGTGTAGTTACCCGTTTTATTCTGGATACACATTTTGGTGTAGTTACCCGTTTTATTCTCGATACACATTTTGGTGTAGTTACCCGTTTTATTCTCGATACACATTTTGGTGTAGTTACCCGTTTTATTCTCGATACACATTTTGGTGTAGTTACCCGTTTTATTCTCGATACACATTTTGGTGTAGTTACCCGTTTTATTCTGGATACACATTTTGGTGCAGTTACCCGTTTTATTCTGGATACACATTTTGGTGTAGTTACCCGTTTTATTCTGGATACACATTTTGGTGTAGTTACCCGTTTTATTCTGGATACACATTTTGGTGTAGTTACCCGTTTTATTCTGGATACACATTTTGGTGTAGTTACCCGTTTTTTTCTGGATACACATTTTGGTGTAGTTACCCGTTTTATTCTGGATACACATTTTGGTGTAGTTACCCGTTTTATTCTGGATACACATTTTGGTGTAGTTACCCTTTCCATTCTGATTACACCTCTTGGTGTAGTTATCCTTTTCATCCTGGATACAACTCTTGGTCTATCTGACATTAAAAACAACCTAACTGCGTTTATCTATAACCAATAAAAGAATAATATAACGTGAAATTAATGTTAACATAACAAATAATTGCAAATAAAATGTGTTTCAAAGAGTATTAATAGCACGAGTTGTTTGGTTGTCAACGTGGCAACTTTAATCACGTCAATAAATATAGGTAAGGTTACAACCATAAAATCCCCCGACCAATTACCAAACAAATTCCACTTCTTTCTTGTTTCGGTTTTTATTCCATGACAATTTGATAACAAAACATAACTTTATAAGATAAAGTATGACATGCGATATACCTATATTTGGGCATATCTCATCTTTGTAGGCAAATATTTCGTAACGTAGTCAACATGTTACTAGTTTTTAAACCAGCCTTCCAGAAATCATATGTATGTCAAATGTGGACGTTTAAAGGTACGCGTGCGTTAAAATGCGTCCGTATTATAGGCCGTAATAATAACATCTTTGTCCTTTATTATTTCTAATATTATATAATATGTGAATATTCACCCCTTTGAATTAATTGAATTCTGAACCTGATATGTATTCTGATGATACGACGTTGCAGAATAAAGCCGAAATCTAAATGATGTTCAATTGATCTACAAACCGATCTAATAACTACACAAAGCTGGAGTAAGAAAAACAATTTGGCAATAAAAGCTATAAAAACTACATGCATGACTATAGGTTCTAGACAAAATCTAGCTGGCATGTAAATTTTTGCCTTTATTATGCAACGTCGTATCATCAATATAAATATCAGTTTCAGAATGGACAAGTCATTTACATATAGAATAAATAAAAGAGGACAAAGAATAAATTAATACGCCCTACAATACGGACCGTTTTAAATCACACGCACCTATAAACGATCACGTTGGACAAATTGTAAGAACTTGAGAGTAAATAAATTATTACAAAAATAGCTGGCATGAATGAACCGAAACTGTATATTGTAAATACTTGTACAATTTATGTTGAACCACAGACTTTTCTAGGCATTCATATAGATAAAAAAATAACATCATGGAGAACGCATTGATAAAACTTGTACGACACTTGTCTAAAAATATTAATAACATTCCTTTTCACAAATTTCGTACTTTAGTAGGCATTATTTTTTATTGATTTGGATATTTATGTTTGACTGGTTGTCTGTCGTTCCTTTCAAGCCATGCTCGATAAAGCAGTAATAACAGGTGCCATTTGGAAGCACTTCTGTTTTCACCTCCCCAAAAATATATTCTACCGCTTTGTTTCCTGGCATAATAATTCAATGATCGCTTTAAAAACAGCAATGACGCACTTTTTGACTCTTTAGCACTTGCAAGCCAGCCTAAAATATTCCAAGTAGTTTCTCGATGCATATACATGTCAGAGGAACCACATTCACGCATCTGTTCTACGAGGTGTTCCTGTTCCTGTTTGCCAGAAGTGTACATGCTGAGTAGAATATAGTAGATGTTAGAATCCAAAGTTGCACAAAACTGTAACGACATGTAACTGCTTAACTTGAACTTGGATTTGAAATTTTCGTCGACTAGAGTTTCAGCACATCCAAAACTGCGAAACATTTCAAACTGCAATGGATACAGCGTGAGCTTGCTTTCGCTTGGCAGGAAAATTGTACACGCTGAAAGATAATGTTCAAGGTACCCGGACGCGTTCAGTTGATGCATTCCCTGACAAGAAAATTTAATCGTATTATTGGGAATAAAATATTTTGTAAAATAAAAGTCAGGCAAGGTACAAACACACATTTGATATGTCATAACATTTTCGTTACAAAGCCAACTAAGTGTTTTTAAGTTTAAGTTTCCAGTAAATAATAACAATGTTGCGAGTTTCATCTTTCCAGACATTGCATCTGAACTAAGTCCCATCCAGAGGTGATAAACTGCCGTGAGCGTGAACCAGGACTTCATTATAGCGTTATCAGTATCGATTGCTTTTATACCAAGGTGGCTGCCCAAACTAGAATGTAAAAATCTAGAAACATGTGGTAGCGCCCAGGTTACGCCGTCGAGAGGAATTCCGGCTACTGAGTTAATTTCCTTTAGCGATTTCAACCATTTGTAATGGCGGTTAATTATCTCATTTATGTCGTTGCAGTTGTGTGATATTTTCTGTAGAACAATATTTTTTATATGTATCAAAGCAGATGATGCACGATAAAGAAGTGTTTGGAGTTGTATTGATACGTCTGTGTCTATTTCAAATTCTATGTTTCCAACTTTTGACGAATTTAATTCATATAGCTGAATTAACTCTCCAAAGTTGCCAATATAAATTCGCCTGAGATAATACTGAGGACGATGTATTATATTTGATAAAGTCTCGGTCAGCTTGAACATATCTTGTTCCTTTATTTTCCCTGTGAATAAATTAACTTCTGGGAGAAAGTAGTTCGGACAGAAATGTTTCTTGGACCATCTCTTCAGTCTGTTTAAACATAAAATAAAACAGTAAAGCAAATTCTCTTCTTTCCATATTTCATTTGCGGTGTTTTCAATCGTGTAAAACAAAGCGGTTTTACAATGATAAGATGTCAGCTCAACATATGGTGAGATGTGTGACATTTTTACTAATTTCAAAAGTATATAACAGAAAAATTGTGCACTATTAAGATTAAACATGAGATGCCGCTCTTGGAATGAAAACGATACCCTCCATTGCATGTTGCGCTGGTTTGGGCAACATTCACTGTGACCTGTTGGGACAAATAAACAACCTTGGCCTTTCAAAGTGTTTAACATCGACATACTTGGCCAGCTGAATCTTCTTCTTCGACTGAAATATTCCTGGGTAAAGGAAAGGATTGATTTGCAATTAAATGCTACAACAATATCATTTGGTTCAATTCCATCTCCAAATTCGTTGGCTTTGGTTAAAGCGGGTCCATGTGTTTTCATTTCTATCTCCTCTCCCACTAAGTCTGCTGATATGTTTTTTAAAACATCTGTGTAGAAATTTGACATGAAACAATTCCCTTTCTTATCTTTTACAAGTTTATGAAAGCAGCGCTTAATGTTTTCATTGACTTTCAATTTTACATAACCTGGTGGTGTAAACATGTCTGCGATCACGACCACTTTTTCTGTGTTTATTTTGCATGCTTGTTTTTTATTTTCTTCAATGACGTCATTTGTTTTAATGTAAATACAATCAATGTCAGATCCAATTCCAAGCGTTATCGTTCCTTCAATTATACTACCAAAGTATTGCATAGTAGAATAATAGTCTTGGATTGTGCCATTTTCCATTAGGTATGGGAACACATAACCTATACTCATTAACATGAAATTTTCATAGAACCGTTGACGCATCCATTGGTTGGCTCCAAGTCTGTCAAGTGCTCTTGACAAAACTCGTGACCACATGCACATTTCCTCATTTGGCTGAAAAATAAAGGTGATTTAATTCCTTTTAAATAATTTGATTGGTAGAATAAACTTGATACGAAAATAAGGCTTTCTTGTTCTCACAGGCTTTAATAATGCATATAATGATTCCAAATTGCACTCCGTCACAAATGACAATGTTGCGAGTTAATTTTAGAAAACTGGCCATAAGCTCAGTTAACTGACATTTACATGAAATATGTAATATTAAAAACATACAAACATATGTTTTAGTTTTATATTATGAATGGTGAACACTCAACAAAGTGTACTTACCTGTGTTTTAAACCTCCCGACGTACATTTTGGATGACTAAAAATCTTATTTATTGAAAAGCAAGTCAGCTTTAATGATTTAAACTATACAGGTCCTATTGTTTAAATCACAATAATGCTTTGTGATATATACAAATTTAAAAATTGTATTGCATGGCTGACAGCAATGATCTTTTGTTTTACATAAATTGAACACTTTAAAATGAAATTGATATTTTTAAATACGTTTGATTACTAAATTATCGAATATATGTGCATTCAACTGGGAAAGCATGGCTTTTGTTTCAATTAGGCATTCTCCAACCTGTTAAATGTTTACCAATCATAATTTAGTTTATGGATTACGTTTGTCTGACAGTACTCACCGAATACAACAAAATTGAATCTGCGTTGAGAAAGTACTCATCATTAGATTTTGCAATCGCTAAGCATGTTTTAGAATATTGGCATCAATAAGGTATCAATATATCTTACATACTCAACGTAAAATGGCCAATCCAATACGCCCAAATAATAATCTTTTTTTATTGACCGATGATTACTAAATTAGTGAGCGCCAATAATAAATTAATAAATACTCCAGTTACTTGCATGTGAATTTACCTATTTTACCTAGAGTTTTAGAATGGGATCTTCTAACTTCCAATTTGGACAAGTTTATACTACTGTTTAATTCAAAATAGGATGTTTTGCAAAATTGTGATCAAAATCGCTAACAATTTAAATCGTCGTCTGCTTCCAGGCCTAACGGAAAAGTCATACAATTTAGTAGACACTAGGCACAAAAAGGTTATGGTACATCCACAGTACCAACGTTGATGGTAAGGTAGACAACTAAAATTCTTGAAAACTTTTCTTGTACCTAATTTAGATGTATAGGGATTTTCTTTTGATAACAGTACCTTGTTTTTAGCAGTTAAGAGATGGTATTAGTATTTATAAAGTCTGATTAATGTAACATTAATGAATAAAATTTCAAATTCTATTTCAATTTAAACACAAACACGAAACAACACAGAACATCATTTTAAATGTCAACATGAGTGAAATAATACTGACAACTATATCTTGTGTCCTTTTATCAAACTTGCAATAGTTTTTATACTGTCGCAACATTTCTCAAAATATGTAGAATGAAAATACTTTAAAAGCATTTATTTGTGCAAAGTTGTTTTTATCAAATTGCATTTTGCCGTTAAAGTGATTTTGATAATTTTCATGTTTTTCGGCGCAATATTATTGAGCTTGCTTTTGACCGGAAGTTTGGAACTCTTCAACCGCACATTAAATGACGAGTAGATTTTTTAATGAGAAATTTACGCTGTAAGGCACCTTCTGATTGGTTAATACCGGGTACATAGAATGAATGAACACAACCGAAAAGGACTGAAAAGGGACCGAAAAACATTTTACGCAAACGCTTTCAAAAGATAATGTATAATTTATAATTAAAAGTTTAAATAAATGAGGGAATTTATGATAAGTGATTAATCAATCAGTAGGCCTACTAGCAATATATATTTTTATTTTTTATATCATTTTTATTTTCACTGTTCTTGCCGAACTACTTTCTAACTGCAAGAAGTAAACCACAGCAATTATCACAAATTCTAAACAAAAGTCCCATAATTTCAAACCAAGAATCTCAAGCTCGTCATCCATACAAAAGTAACATACACATGTAGATTGATTGACAGTGACAGTTAATAACTACGCTTAATCAAATTTCTCACCGTATGATAGACATATTTCCCCTCGAACATTACATAAAATGGAAAAATGGCTGTAAAAGTTTTGGTTTTGAAATACATATAGTGTTGTGGCTATTTTCTTTCTTAGTTGGATCATTTTCTATTCATCTATAGCAATTATGAATCAAAATTTGAGATAAAGTTGATTGTGGCTATACCACTCGTGAAAATATCAATTTTTGGCGTACACTTGTGAAATAAAATCGATAATTCACTGAAACAAAGACATATCAGTAGTATAAAATTGGGGGTGCCCCCCCCACCGAAATTTTGCACACCCGAAATTTTGCACATTTACGATCTGTAGGGGAAGTAACTGCTACAGAAACTGGTTTTTATCACCGCAAGAGTGTTGTTCCCCTTCGTCGTATGTACCGGCATATATGCTCATATGGTCTAAGGGAAATAATTGTGACAGTCACTCGAGTTTTTATGTTGACAAGAGTTGTCCTTTTGAATGAGCTGAATTAACCAATGAGGAGTGAAACAATGACGCGATTGAATCCGACTCGATAAAAAGAGCAGACTTTTCAGGTTATAACGACCGGTTCGGAGACCATATCATCGCTTTTGCGTCCGCCATTCAATTAGCACTTAATGTCCGGTGTGTAAATCTTACATGCATGAGTCGGTTTTCTATAGGATGTGTAGCAGAGCAAAGGTCACATAATATATCTCTACAGGGGTATAGTAGGAATTCACTATTATATATATCAACACTATAAGCCACACGAAGTGACAAGATGAGTCATTCAGGAGGTATGATGAGGTATTGAGGAGGTAATGAGGAGGCATGAGGAGGTAATGAGGAGGTACGAGGAGGCATGAGGAGGTATGATGAGGTATTGAGGAGGTAATGAGGAGGTACGAGGAGGTTATGAGGAGGGTCACTTCTTGTGGCTTATAGTGTTGATATATATGATAGTGATTTGATACAGACGGCGAGGTCAGTTGCTAATAAAGCGAGACCGTTATCTCACTATGGAGAGTAACGACAAGAACATCATATTTCATTGTAGGAAATGTGGTTACGTTTTTTTGCTTTGGAGAAACCTATTACACCACTTCAGAGTATGGCATACATGCGAGTATTATTCAAATATCTGTGTATGCTGAGACTGCGTGTTTGAAAACCGTAAGGCATTTCTCAAGCATGTGAAAATGAAAGCCTCGGAGGTAGTGAGGAGAAACAGACCAATGCAAACGGATTCTAACCTTTTAGGGATATCTAAGGGAGGTAAAAGTCGTTTGGTTCGGTCTCCTGAATGTTTGCGGCTATATGCGTCAAAATGTTTTATTCGATTTCTATCTACATGTATATGGCACTGGTTTCTGCAAATGAGACATGTATGTTGATATTTCGGATTATTTCATTTCAAATTTGGGGTATGCCGTCGAAATCATACAAGTAATACTGGACATTAATGAGCACCCCAATGACCAATAAATGGAACCTACCCATTGTAAAATTCCAAATGAAACACTTATAAAAAGATAGGACGGTTTATTCAAGCGTATAATGCAATGAAAATAAAACAAACTTTTGCGTATATTTCTCAACATACATGTAGATTAATGAAATATTTAAAAAAAAGTTGATAACTAATATATTTTGAAAGGACATCAACTGCATACTTATAAAAACCACAAACAGGTATTAAATAACTAGCGAGATTGTCATGGTGACACGATTAAATTACTTTTTTTTAAAGAACTCCAAGCACACACTGCGACCCGTAAACCGCAAGCCTTTTCTTTGAATAGCGTTAATTTTAGTGGAGTGAGCGCTGTAGGAAAACATTATTTTAATCTTGCGTATGTTTTAAATGAATAGTTTTAGATAAAAGCTTATTGCTTGATTTAAACTCTTGCTTGTTGCTAGACGTTTTTATGTACCCTTAGTTAAATGGTAAACACCACCTATTGGAAAAATGACCGAGAAAAAGAAGTCACAAAGCAACATCTGTGTTTATTAGCTACAATTATTTTTTCTTCTAAATTATCTACATTTCTTTAATATAAAAGCGTGAGTTTTAATAAAACAGACACAAGTTTTGCTCTTTCCAGATGGAACAAATGAATGAAGTCAGTCAATTCGTTGATAGAAATGTCACAGATCATAAAGGCTTTTTTATACAAAAGACACGCAGCTCACTTTAGCTTCGACAATATCGTTTTACTATTAGCCGAACAAGTTTGACAGTCCTGTTATACATGTATCACTCTCACTCAGTATCTTCCATTTGTTCCGTATCTTCTTCCTCTTCCAACTGTGGAGTGACGTAATTGTCCAGCACTTTATCAAACAGAAATCTCCGTTTAAGAATGGCGTACTTTAAGGCTTCCTCCCCTTCGTAGTGTTCTGTTGCAATTAGTTGATTGACTGTCTTCTTTATCGCTTTATTGATGGGATCCTTCTTCATAGCATCGAACCACACCAGTTTTCTACCGAAAATGTTCATCATGGCTCTCCTGTAAGTGCTTTTCATGTCCTCAAAGACATTTTCTCTGGCTTCACTTTCACTGATCTCGGTATCTTCTTCCATAAGCTCCTTCACTTCGGTTTCATACTGCGACTGGCACTTATCAAACGCTTCCTCTACAATGTATTCCCAAGGGTCAATATCCAAACTCTTCTCAGATGTTACAGACATATCGTCGTCGCTGTTATCAGAATTGTTTTCATTAACAGGTCCAAAAATGTCCTCTTGTACAGAAATGTCTGACATTGCGTCTTCCTCTGAATCTTCGTCCGGATGTGCAGACCTTTTTATGCCGCAACATATTATCCCGTCTTCTAAAGACTTTGAAACATATATCACATTCAAACATCGCGCTTGAAGGCTAAACTGCAAATGAGGAGGAGTCATGTAAGTGTTCACTTTAATACCTGTCCAATAGTAGTGATGCTTTCATCTTCTTTTGAGGTATGCTTCGGCTTTCTGCTCGCAGATGGTGCCCTCTGCCTAAGTTTCTTGTTACTCTTGTTACTAATACCATCTAACTTCCCTATGGAACCTTTACGCTTCCGTGTTTTACTGACTTCTTTCATTCGTTGCAATTCCAGATCGATTAATGTCACTTTAGGTTTGGACTGACGATCAAGCATACTCTTAGCTATAGCTGTCGTCTGCTCCGCTGGGAGGACCATCCGTATATACATTTCAGAATGAGGCACATGGCTTTTACGAGATGCGCTCCTATTAAACTTCCTCTTTACTCTCTTTTCTTTTTGTATCGAATATATCCATTTTTTCTCAGGTGTGCGTCTTCACTTCTTGACATCCAAGCAATCACTGAAGTAAAAAATGTCATTCTATTTATTTCTCGTTTAAGACTCGAGCTTTAAGACGTTTAAAAACCACCGTTGCAATAATATCGATATTCAAACGTAAATAGGTATATATCCTACTTACTACCAGCTTATCTATCAGTTCGACTATATTGTTCCTTACACGCTTAAATGGAGTCCTTAAGTTTATGATTCAAATATGGTTAACTCCTCGGAGGTAAGGGAGTGCCCCCTTCGCTAGGGGGTGGTGTCAGACACGTTTGGGGGCACTCCCTTACCTCCGAGGAGTTAACCATATTTGAATCATAAACTTAAGAAGGACTCCATTTAAGCGTGTAAGTGAACAATATAGTCGAACTGATAGATAAGCTGGTAGTAAGTAGGATATATACCTATTTACGTTTGAATATCGATATTATTGCAACGGTGGTTTTTAAACGTCTTAAAGCTCGAGTCTTAAACGAGAAATAAATAGAATGGCATTTTTTACTTCAGTGATTGCTTGGATGTCAAGAAGTGAAGACGCACACCTGAGAAAAATGGATATATTCGATACAAAAGAAAAGAGAGTAAAGAGGAAGTTTAATAGGAGCGCATCTCGTAAAAGCCATGTGCCTCATTCTGAAATGTATATACGGATGGTCCTCCCAGCGGAGCAGACGACAGCTATAGCTAAGAGTATGCTTGATCGTCAGTCCAAACCTAAAGTGACATTAATCGATCTGGAATTGCAACGAATGAAAGAAGTCAGTAAAACACGGAAGCGTAAAGGTTCCATAGGGAAGTTAGATGGTATTAGTAACAAGAGTAACAAGAAACTTAGGCAGAGGGCACCATCTGCGAGCAGAAAGCCGAAGCAGACCTCAAAAGAAGATGAAAGCATCACTACTATTGGACAGGTATTAAAGTGAACACTTACATGATTCCTCCTCATTTGCAGTTTAGCCTTCAAGCGCGATGTTTGAATGTGATATATGTTTCAAAGTCTTTAGAAGACGGGATAATATGTTGCGGCATAAAAGGTCTGCACATCCGGACGAAGATTCAGAGGAAGACGCAATGTCAGACATTTCTGTACAAGAGGACATTTTTGGACCTGTTAATGAAAACAATTCTGATAACAGCGACGACGATATGTCTGTAACATCTGAGAAGAGTTTGGATATTGACCCTTGGGAATACATTGTAGAGGAAGCGTTTGATAAGTGCCAGTCGCAGTATGAAACCGAAGTGAAGGAGCTTATGGAAGAAGATACCGAGATCAGTGAAAGTGAAGCCAGAGAAAATGTCTTTGAGGACATGAAAAGCACTTACAGGAGAGCCATGATGAACATTTTCGGTAGAAAACTGGTGTGGTTCGATGCTATGAAGAAGGATCCCATCAATAAAGCGATAAAGAAGACAGTCAATCAACTAATTGCAACAGAACACTACGAAGGGAGGAAGCCTTAAAGTACGCCATTCTTAAACGGAGATTTCTGTTTGATAAAGTGCTGGACAATTACGTCACTCCACAGTTGGAAGAGGAAGAAGATACGGAACAAATGGAAGATACTGAGTGAGAGTGATACATGTATAACAGGACTGTCAAACTTGTTCGGCTAATAGTAAAACGATATTGTCGAAGCTAAAGTGAGCTGCGTGTCTTTTGTATAAAAAAGCCTTTATGATCTGTGACATTTCTATCAACGAATTGACTGACTTCATTCATTTGTTCCATCTGGAAAGAGCAAAACTTGTGTCTGTTTTATTAAAACTCACGCTTTTATATTAAAGAAATGTAGATAATTTAGAAGAAAAAATAATTGTAGCTAATAAACACAGATGTTGCTTTGTGACTTCTTTTTTCTCGGTCATTTTTCCAATAGGTGGTGTTTACCATTTAACTAAGGGTACATAAAAACGTCTAGCAACAAGCAAGAGTTTAAATCAAGCAATAAGCTTTTATCTAAAACTATTCATTTAAAACATACGCAAGATTAAAATAATGTTTTCCTACAGCGCTCACTCCACTAAAATTAACGCTATTCAAAGAAAAGGCTTGCGGTTTACGGGTCGCAGTGTGTGCTTGGAGTTCTTTAAAAAAAAGTAATTTAATCGTGTCACCATGACAATCTCGCTAGTTATTTAATACCTGTTTGTGGTTTTTATAAGTATGCAGTTGATGTCCTTTCAAAATATATTAGTTATCAACTTTTTTTAAATATTTCATTAATCTACATGTATGTTGAGAAATATACGCAAAAGTTTGTTTTATTTTCATTGCATTATACGCTTGAATAAACCGTCCTATCTTTTTATAAGTGTTTCATTTGGAATTTTACAATGGGTAGGTTCCATTTATTGGTCATTGGGGTGCTCATTAATGTCCAGTATTACTTGTATGATTTCGACGGCATACCCCAAATTTGAAATGAAATAATCCGAAATATCAACATACATGTCTCATTTGCAGAAACCAGTGCCATATACATGTAGATAGAAATCGAATAAAACATTTTGACGCATATAGCCGCAAACATTCAGGAGACCGAACCAAACGACTTTTACCTCCCTTAGATATCCCTAAAAGGTTAGAATCCGTTTGCATTGGTCTGTTTCTCCTCACTACCTCCGAGGCTTTCATTTTCACATGCTTGAGAAATGCCTTACGGTTTTCAAACACGCAGTCGCAGCATACACAGATATTTGAATAATACTCGCATGTATGCCATACTCTGAAGTGGTGTAATAGGTTTCTCCAAAGCAAAAAAAAACGTAACCACATTTCCTACAATGAAATATGATGTTCTTGTCGTTACTCTCCATAGTGAGATAACGGTCTCGCTTTATTAGCAACTGACCTCGCCGTCTGTATCAAATCACTATCATATATATCAACACTATAAGCCACAAGAAGTGACCCTCCTCATAACCTCCTCGTACCTCCTCATTACCTCCTCAATACCTCATCATACCTCCTCATGCCTCCTCGTACCTCCTCATTACCTCCTCATGCCTCCTCATTACCTCCTCAATACCTCATCATACCTCCTGAATGACTCATCTTGTCACTTCGTGTGGCTTATAGTGTTGATATATATAATAGTGAATTCCTACTATACCCCTGTAGAGATATATTATGTGACCTTTGCTCTGCTACACATCCTATAGAAAACCGACTCATGCATGTAAGATTTACACACCGGACATTAAGTGCTAATTGAATGGCGGACGCAAAAGCGATGATATGGTCTCCGAACCGGTCGTTATAACCTGAAAAGTCTGCTCTTTTTATCGAGTCGGATTCAATCGCGTCATTGTTTCACTCCTCATTGGTTAATTCAGCTCATTCAAAAGGACAACTCTTGTCAACATAAAAACTCGAGTGACTGTCACAATTATTTCCCTTAGACCATATGAGCATATATGCCGGTACATACGACGAAGGGGAACAACACTCTTGCGGTGATAAAAACCAGTTTCTGTAGCAGTTACTTCCCCTACAGATCGTAAATGTGCAAAATTTCGGGTGTGCAAAATTTCGGTGGGGGGGCACCCCCAATTTTATACTACTCATATCCTCTAAATCAACAGAGAAACAAGCTGTTTTCGGTCAGCAGTATATGTTTTTCGGCCTTCTATAGTCATTTTATTTGAATTGTAGTACGGTATGTACAAATCTCTTCATTTATCCACGGACTTATTATAGATCCGTGATTTACTTACTTATTTTACATGCAAATAGCACAACCATTGCTAATATAAAGAGACATAAAAAGTGTTATAGGCAAGAACTGAAGGACTTGGTTTCTCATTTCAAGTTCGTATGTATAAGGAAATATAGGTTATTGCAAGAAAACCTTTGACAGATCGTTTGATTACATATGTCATCAGGCGGATATTCCTGCTCTTGGTGCGATTTCCTTCCACTGTATGTGGTATTTGAAGACCTGTAAAATATGAAATGTTAGCGAAATATGAGTCCTTCATTTTCGGCTACTTTCGCTTCTATTTCATGAATGTGTATCTTCAATCATACTTGTTGTTTAACCTGTCAATTGAATGCTCAACATTTAACAAGTAATAGATTACTTATATTTCAATATTCACTGTAACATTTTGCTGGAAACGAACTTGTGCTTTATCCAAACAGAATCCTAAGGTCATGCACTGAGGTTGCCTAGAGTATATCTTATGAACTTAAAGTGAATTAACGCTGTTACCTACAATTTATTAATATTTCTCAGGTTAGATATTAAAAGACCTATAGGCAATGAAAACTTTAATAACACTATAAGTAAGTGAAAATAGCCACTGCCGATTACATGTGCAATTAACAAGCTTACGATCTATCTAAAAATCAAACTGAGCTTTGGTGACCGCTGTCAGTTTCCTGAGAGTATTCAAGGCACTTGGTTTATGTTCTATCTGTAAACGCCAGGAGTCTTGGAAGTCTGACGTTTGGCTTCCGTGCTAAGCTGTCTAATGATGATGTACAAAAAACATTTTGCCATAGCAAAGTATCTGTAAGTTAAATTCTACCTTATCATGATGTGATCATACAAACCTGATAAATATTAATTAAAAAGAATGACCCAAACCCTCAGAGTATTAAATGGCAAACGCATTTATTTACAAAAATATAAATTATGGAAAAGTGGTAATATTTCCAAATATGCAAATACGCATGGACAATTTTTTTTAAGTTAGAGTTTACAAATGAAGAACCAGGATATATTGCTACATACTAGTATATGAATAATTAATCTTGTAAATACAAAATACAGCAATATAAATCGCTATCCGTGGCATACCACTGTCACTTTGAAGTTTCCTGAATCAATTTAATACATTTTTCAGTATTTAGGTAGCATGTCAATGTCACTGTGGTGTCACATTGATGCCAGCAGGATACTACTATCACAATGATGTCACACTATAATGGTAGGATACCACTGTCACTTTATTTCCACTGAAACTCTAAATCTTCACCTTCACTTTCCCTGTATTCAGAGATTGTATGTAACATGTAAAGTAACTGTAGTATTTAGAAATACATGAATAACAAGGGAAAGGTTAATACTAGGAGTGTTGTGAACCATTTACAAAGCTATGATATAGGCGATCTGATCACAGCTTGGCTAAATTAATGCTGGTACGTAATATCGCTATCATACTCTTTCTTCACAGTTACATATATCTTGGATTTCATTATCTCAGTAGGAAAAACTAGGAATCACCAAACGTGACACTTATTCTTTGGGTTCATGTAACTTCCAGATGGACAATTGAACACGTCTGAAAACTCCCCCATGTTCTGTAATGACCCAATTATTCTGAAAAAAAAAATATTGAAAAAACAATAAATGTAAAACACAACGAAAATACATCCATTACTGTAGTAGTGTTACAAAGAAAAGACATTTCTCCGAGGAAGCCTTCCACGGAGTTGCAATGCGCCGACTTGCAGTTTTGCAAATAAATTGATTTAAATTAGCATATTCAAAGTTTTAATTCTTGTTGTTAATTAATGTGAAATAAATCTTTCGCAAAATTTTTAAGTTAGCGATGTGTGAAATTTGCGAAATTAGCAAAAATAATTAATCGCGAATATTACCTAATTTACGAAAGAGTACAGTGTAATCGTTGTCTTTACTTTCAGTTGGTAAATGTCTTATTCAGTACCATTGTGACTGGTAAATATTCTTCACCAAATACTAACAGGGACAAAATAGGTAACTTTTATCAAAGATAGTAACTTTTATCATAGATATAAAATTAAAGGCTAGAATTAAAATATAAGCAAACATCTAGGTAGGAATTTGCAGAAATCGATTGAAAATGTTGGTTACACGGCACCGCTACACTATATGTTTATATCAAAATTTCAAAAGAATTTGCTAGCGTATTTTTTGAAATTTAGAGATATACGTGATAGGAATTTATACTGGAGCCTTTTCATATGACTATATGTTCTAAAATACATTATTTACATACAGTTTGAAGAACTTGGTTTTTTACCAAAATCTGAGAGCGATCAGCTATTAGTAAGACCTACAAAGAGTAGCATAAATGTATACCTAAATCTGCCTGGACTGTGGGTGTCTGTATGCACCATATTGGTTTCAAACTCTTTTGTAGCAACTCCACACCAACCCTTCAAGAGATAAATGCTAAATATTGAGTTGATATTACTACTGACGTAGAGTATTAGTTCTACTTCAACAAGCAACGGCGTGGTATAAAAAGATATGTTAAAATCCGTGTACATGGGCAAACGCTTATAAACTGGAATATATTATTTGCAAGGAATTACAGAATTATTCAAAAGATCAATTCTACACCTTTTTATAAGCACGCTAGTTAGATTAATCAATTCTAATCGGAAATTTTCGGTTGGTTTTGAATACAAAATTACCAAAAAATGCCGAAGTGGTTTGAAGGAAATATTGTAAGAATCATTTTGAAAAATAAAAAAGAACATAAATTAATGTGATTTGAACTGTTTTACCTGAGCAAAATTAATGAAAAATAACTGATTGTGTGTGAAATCCACTCCTGGCAATTTCGGCTCCTTCTTTTTGTTTCTCTTCCGCCAGTTTTGATATGCCTATAAAATACTTAATTCAAAATAACTCAAAATATCTATGAGCATGCAATATCGTGCAATTTTCTCAGTTTACCAAAATTGAAAGAATTTCATCTAGACTGTTTCTGTCAAAGGAGTCAAAGGTTCGAATCTTATCGGACTCCATCTGCATGTGGCTGGTTGATGAACTACCAGCTAGTCAAAATGTTTAAGTAACTACCCCATGCCTGACATTGTAGAATTCGATTTAGGCCTTAGAATACATTGCCTCACAAAACAGAAATGACTTGTTTTTCAAAACGTATATTAACAAAATCAAGACTTTTACTAATTTGTCATACACTGAAATAAGTTCTATCTTTATATCTCATTCGTTATCAATGACAACAGTATATTACTCAATCTAGCATACGGTATGGTTTTCATGATTATGGTAGTTGGTCAGAATTGTGAATGAATGAATCATTACATAACAAGAGCCATGTTACACATGGTTAATCCCCCCGCCGGGAAGAAGTTACCTGAAGGTTGTACTTTCGTACATTTAGGTCATGCTGAGTACAGTTTTCAAGTAAGTGGAAAAAGAACAAGGCAAAGAAGAGAAGGTTTGCAAAATTATATTAATGTTCATTATCAATATAGGTATGATATTTTTCTATTTGACTAAAAGTAGGCAAGGTAGAGTTATTGTTCTTGCACACTGCACTTCTTACCAATGTGCTCTGTCAGTGTATGAAGTTTGAAGAAAATCGCTCAAGTACTTTTGGAGTTATGCTCCGGACAAAATTGGGACGGACGCACGGACGGACGGACGGACGGACGAAGACCATTTCTAATATCCCTTTCGCCTTCGGCGGGGGGATAAATAAAGATTTCTCTAAAACAGCGTTGCCTATTATAACGTAACTTCCGCTTTCAAAAGCCTTATACGAAAGCTTTTCAGTCTTTCACAGTGATATCAAATCTAAAAAAACGGCTTTGGGATCCCCACCCAGACTTTTGCATGATCGTGTTTCTACATTCAGTTTGTCAACTTCAGTCTTTTGTAGAATTATAGTTATTAACCAAATTAATTTAATCTTTAAAAAAAAGTTTTTATACTTTATATTATGGACCAAACACTATTATAATGACAGAGCTATTAGACCAAATAACTATGCAGCTGATATTTTGACAAATTTTATACAAAAGAGAGGAAAGAAATGTTACCTTATAACTTTGCTGTACTCCACCATTGTCAGCTATATTTTCACCCTGTGTGTACTCTCCATCTAACTAAAGCAGGTGAATTTAAACACATTTATAATTTTAAAAGTTAATTAATCAAGAAAGTCGTAAATTAATAAATCAAGAAAATCGTAAGTCTTTTATAGGCTCTTTACAATATCTACGACGAACTATAATACTCGTTAACTAAGACTGCATTAGATGTTATACCATGGCTTTTAAAATCCAATTTATTGCTAATGAATGTTTTCTAATCTGATACTTCAATGTAATGTTTCGCTGTCTCTCGTAAACTTTTAGATTTAGAAATACTGCAGTATGAGTACACAGCGGTAATGGGACCAGTCACATGTAATTTTCCCTTCAGTGCCCCAGATTTGTAATTCCTGTCAAAAAAATAAGAGTAACAAATTTGTTGCATCAGTCTCAAAGTGCTTACGTTTATTTTTGCCAGCGGCATCACATATTGGTTGTACTGATTAACTATGCACATTGTCACATTCTTGAACCTTTGAATGGCTTCATCACTCCACCACTGCCTCACGTTTCCTGCTTTGTCATATTTTCTTCCTATATTTGATAACAAAACATAGCTGTATAAATAAGGTATATTGCAGTTATCGCGTTTACAGGAACGAAGAGCTAAAGCAATCAGTTGAAGATGAGAAGGTAACGAAATAAGACAGTAAACAGGTGTGGAGAGGACAAAGAGACGAGACAGTCAGAGGGGTAAAAAAAAAATAATCAAAAATTAAAGAAATAAGAACAGATTGGGGAAAGAAAGGAAGGTATATAAGAGGTGTAGAGAAGAGATGGACACAGAAGGGGGAAAGAAAAGAAAGTTGATGAAAAGTGGAGAAGAGAGGAAAAAGACAGGTGAAGGAAAGCTAAGAGGTAATATCTATTTCGGACCTTGCAGTTTACAGCTGACGATAATATTGCGAAAACATTGACATGCATTCCTTAATTAAGAAAATTACATACATAACCTGAGAACCGTTATGTAAACATGGTGATGTTTCTACTTACCTACGTCATCAAATGCATGGGTAATCTCGTGTCCAATTAGAAAACCAATGCTTCCATAATTCATCGATCTAAAAATGTAGAAATGATTTAGTTCCGCTGCAAATACAAGTAGTCGTCGTGGATACATTTGCATTACTTAGATTCGAATATTAATTTCAATGAGTACATTTTGACAGAAAACAGTTAAGCTCGGAGTGGCAGTTTGAAAAGTGTACCGACTGTATGTGTAACTTAGCTGATCTGGATGCTAGTTAATTTTTGCAGTCGTAGCTGCTACAAATAGTCTTCCTTGATTGATCTACTTATTTTCATTGGTTTCATGTATATTCAT
>JAFMSR010002486.1:0-23793 GCA_022818135.1 Saxidomus purpurata
TATGAATACTTATTTAACACCCCTCTAAACATGAAATGGAAGGGTCTGAAGAAAGAGATGGGCATGTCCATTTAGTAACAGGGTAGGGATTGAGTTACTTGGATTTGTCAGATTTAAACATTGATGTGAAAGTGTGAAAATATTTTTGTTCAAAAGTTGCATGATATGCCATGTTTATAGTTACAAATTTATGTCTTAAAAATTATTTTGAATGTCTGTGTAATACTGATTGGGTGAGAATGAAATTAGTATACTAATTTACATATTACTGTCAAAAAACATTACTAACAAAACATGAAACACAACCGGTTCCATTATAGCACCTATTGTATGATTTATTTTTATTAGCTCCTCATTCTGAGCCATAGGCTATTAGTATGGGTGAGTGGTCTGCCATGCATTGTCCTTCGTCAACGTTTTCTTTTTAAAGCTGTTCTCAGAAACTACATGTCGGATTTTTACCAAACTTGCTCTATAGCATCTTTGCATTGACCCCTTTCTAAAAACGGAAATTGTTCCGCTCCAGTACACACAGATAATTTAGTAATATACATATCAAAACAGAATGTCACCAAACTTGCACTGTAGCATCCTTGCAATGTCACCTTTCAAAAACAGGAAATGATTTGGGTTCAGTTCATACATGGGCTGCTGTAACTAAAGATAGCAAAAACATTTTAACAGATTCTTCTCATGAATTAATGGATGGAATGTCACCAAACTGACGCTGTAGCATCCTTGCATTGTCCCTTTTTGAAAGATGGGAAATAGTTCGGGTCCATTGAACACAGGGGCACTGTAACTAAAAATAGAAAACCCCTTAAACGGCTTCCTCTCCTGAACCAATGGATGGAATTTCATGAAACTTTTTTTTGGCATCATTGCATTGTCCCCTTTCAATAACCAGGAAATGCTTGCAGCCCTCTGCTCACTAAATAGAAGAATGGCTTTTTCTGTTGATCCAATTGTACTGTACTACAGAATACTTTAGTTCCATTGTACTATAGAAAACTGTTCTATCACACGTTACTATAGTGTACTATAGTAGTATACAGTACCTTGGTGATATTCAGCTTCTGACCACATGAAATACAGCTTACTCAGACGAGTGACTTAGGGCCAACTTGGTTCTCATGTTTTTAAGTAGTGATCTTTTATGTTACAGTCACAAAATCCATGTATAATGTGCTATATTTTCATACTCATAAGATTGTTGAGTAGAATGCTCATGGAAAATATGATCAGGTCATATGTTCACAAAGGCTATAGAAGATCATGGATCAAAATCGTTTTAAACCGCTGTTATATCAGTTGAACACATTAAATGCATGAAAAGAAGTTCATTAAGATAGAAATTTGAAATCGAATAGACATAAAGCAACTGAAATGCACATGTACTTGCAATTATCAGTTACATTTTTCTCATTGGAACATTTGTATGTAATTTCAAGGCTAAAAAATGATCTTAGGTAATTTGTTAGGTTATTTTGCTCCAGATTTTTCTATGTCTTAGTGGACACCTGACATGCATGTTAATTTTGTATAATGTGGGGTTTTATGCTTGGGGGATTTATTCTAAATAAACTGGTAAAAACCATTTGTGTTCAACATTTCATTGCTTTAGTATTCCTCGACTGGACAGTTGTGTGCCGAGTTGTTTGTTGTCTCTAGGACAGCCATTGTAACGAGTATTAGAGGTATGGCATGAATTCCATCACATTGTACGTTCATCCGTCCGTCCGTTCGTCCATCCATCTGTCTGTGCCTAAACGGTGCAGGTTAAGTAGCAATGGCATCATAAGTAACAGTAAATTCTCTTTGATGTTTGTCTTATGTGGCTATTTTTGGGCTTATGTGGCTAAAAAGTACAGCAGTGAGAACAAAAGAACTGCCAATTTTAGTACATTCTTCAGTGTGTCCGTCCCATTTCATGTGTGGGCTGTAACTGTCATGCATTATGTGATTTTTAAAGCATTTAGCGCAAATGTTCAACGCATCAAGCCGACGTGTTATGTGCAAGCCCTACGCTATCACTTTAAGGGCACGCTTGGAGTTTAAAGGTCATGGAAACCTGTCTAAATGCACACATTTTTTATCCAGACTATAACTTTGTCATGCATTGAAGGATTTTAAAAGAACTTGGTACAATTATTCAGCACATCAGGACGACGTGTCGCATGCAAGACACACATTCCTATCTCAAAGGTCAAGGTCACACTGAGTTTGAAGGTAATGGACATTCGTGTCCGGAATGTAATTTTGATGCATTGAAAGATTTTAAAATAACCTGGCAAATTATTTAGCACAAACACATCACGACGATGAGTCACGTGCAAGACCCAATGACCCTACCTCAAAGGTCGAGGTCATTGAATCCTGTATACAGATATGTAGATTTTAAAATTACATCACATAGATGCTAAAAACATGGATATGATGTGGCATGCGCAAGTCCCACACCCTTACCTTGAAGGTTAAGGTCCCACTTAGAGGCCAGAGGTTTAAGAATCCTATGTATAATATACACATGTTCATATCCAGATTGTATCACTGATATCCTTTGCACAGCCGGCATATTGTGTTACACATTCGACAGACGCGCATGTGTTTTTGTAAACACTACATCACGTTATGCTACTTTCGGTTTACTGCATGTGTGTCAGCAACTAGAGTGAGCTGTAACTTGAAAGTAGAATTTTCATTGGCCTACTTACAGAGGTCACGCGCAGGGGTCACCCTGTCCACTTACCTGCGCATGGACTTCTTTTTTTTTTTTTTTTTTTTTTTTTTTGATAATAAGAGGTCGGTTTTAATCGTTCTCATAAGATGTCAATATACCTGGGTTTGAGCTTTACATGCGACATCTCTGCTTTATGTCTTTGAAAAAATATTTGCACGCGCTCAAAACAATCTCACAGGGGCCTGTACGCGAACGTTGATAAAATGAAAATTTTCAAACCTGGTAAAATTGTGTCCAAGGTCAAAAGTTTCCTTTTGTCAATATAAGTGACATTAAAATGCAGTACCTTTAAACATAGAAGTTCAAATGTACATATAGATTATATACATAATATTAATCTACGTGGATGAAACAAACACTAAAAAAGAAACTAACATATGACCATAGTCATCCTGAATCCAGCTCCCATGCACTTTTCATCCAAATAAACTGAGGTACTTATGGGTTGAATTATTTCAGAACTAGCACAATGGACAGGGTCATAATTCCTGAAAATGGGAAAGCAGGTATATATTAATCTTAGTTTGGCGCATACGGAAATATTTCCTTTGGGATAAAAAAATTGAAGATTGAAAAGGACATAATTATGTGGATTTACATGTTTTTTCCTAACTCTCGTAAGAAAAAATGAATACCGAAATCTATATGCATATGGTATTGATTTACATACTAAATGTACACATCTATGCAAGTTCAAAGGTAGGAATGTCAGGTAGTATTATGAGCAACTTCCAGCACTCTAATTGCACACCCGTTTATGTCATTTTTCAGGCAAGTGGTTGAATTTTTTCATGTTTTACATTAACCAGACATGACTTTGAGACTTTACCCATGTGTTTTTTGTCTATAAAGGTCCGTTCATGAGAGCAAATATATTGGGGTTTTCTTCGTGGATGAGATCCCTTTCTAGTTCTAACCTTGCTATTTCATATTCATTTGCTTTTTAACAAAAAAAGCCTTACAGTAGAATTATTTACCCTTGGTTGACCATAATACGGAAGCTAGTTCGTGTCTCTGTTTGATGCTAGATAGTTTCGATTTTTTGCATGAAATGAATGGGATAAATGAAATGAATGGGTTAAATGACATTTTTGGAAGAGCAAATGCTTTACTGTCGGGAGGTGTTTAGTGACTAAAATTAGCTTTTACATCTGGAAATTCCAACGTTTCCGGCCATTTTTATACACACACTTTGACCCCGAATGGTAAATAAATGCCAATTGAATATTGTTCTCCTTCAGTTCGATTTCTCGGTCATACGTGTTCTTGTATTTTATAAAATAGACGGTAAGTCGGGTCAATCAATATTGAAATATACCAGAAAATTTTATATATGAGGGAGTCATACGCAACACTGACCGCCTTGTTTGACAGTCTCGCGGTTTCCGTAATACAACAGCCAGAAATGTCTGCACCCAGAAGACACCTACTTTTTCTCGAATTCCCCCAAGCACTCCATTAAAGGCCACCAAATTTGAAGGTCAGAACTGCAGGGTGGCTGTTTAAGATTTTCTAGCTCTATTTTAGTAAATTTGTATCACGCAAAACGTTTTCTATACGTTTCATACGTTTTCATCCACTACTCATTTTCGCGATTCGATTCTGTTGTGTGCGTCCCCTGTACTACTCTCTTTTCGTTGGATTGTAAATGCTCAACTATCTACTCAAATAAGGAATTTCTTGGAAAGAGCTTAATGTTCTTTTCACCATCATCATTATCATAATCATCATCAGCAGCATTATCATCGCTGTTGTTTTCTTGTCATATATTTTCCTTTACAATAGTAAAACATACAATAGTAAATAATAATAAGCGTAACTTTTGTCGCTAGCTTTACTTATATGGTCAAAAGCCGTTGTTGTTGTTGTTGTTGTTGTTGTTGTTGTTGTTGTTGTTGTTGTTGTTCATGATGGTAAGTATGATGATAATGCTGCTGCTGATGATATTTTTTTATCATTATTATTATTATTATTATTATTATTATTATTATTATTACAATAGTTATGATAATATTTATAATCATAATCATCATAATCACCACAACAGCAACAACAACAACAACAACAAAAATTATGATGATAGTAGCTAATAATAAAAAATGAGAATATTTTTGTTGTTGTTCTTATAAGTGGTAATAATAAAAGTTTTTGTTGTTCTTCTTTCTACTTCTAATGTTTTGCTGCTGTGTTCTTGTTACTAATAATGCTACTATAGGAGACGGTCGTTATGGCTGATACGTCACAATTGCAACGCCGTTCTCCTGGAGATAGACGTTACGGTAGGACGTCACAATATCGGCTACTACGTCACAATTGACTCTATTATTCCTGGAGTGACGTATGAACCAGAATAGCGCGTTTTCTCTTACCGTCTCGCAGACAGAATTCCAACTTCCCGGCACAGGAGCATGTTTTTAGAAGAAAATCATCATCAATGTAAAACAATTACCTAATAATGCAATAAATAATGACAAATTCACATATTGTGACAATATGTCCAGTTTGCGTTTGTATAATAAGTGAATTCCAGTAGAATTTTACGAATTCACTATCATTTTGTAAATTGTTTGGTTTTTTTCCCCATGAAGGGAAAGTGGGCCGATCCCGGAGGTACTGCAATACCGGGCCAACCCGTGGCGAGAGCGGAGCAAGCTCCTGACTTCTCACCTGTGTCCAAAAATCAGTTTAATATCGAAGTCCCCCAATGGGGGACGTATCAGATATTAAGCTGATAAGAACAGATACTACACTTTGATCTTAGCCAAAAGGCCGAGAAGCGATACCGATTAGATGCTACAATAACTATTTATTCAGTGCCTTGTTTGACAGTCTCGCGGTTTCCGTAATACAACAGCCAGAAATGTCTGCACCCAGAAGACACCTACTTTTTCTCGAATTCCCCCAAGCACTCCATTAAAGGCCACCAAATTTGAAGGTCAGAACTGCAGGGTGGCTGTTTAAGATTTTCTAGCTCTATTTTAGTAAATTTGTATCACGCAAAACGTTTTCTATACGTTTCATACGTTTTCATCCACTACTCATTTTCGCGATTCGATTCTGTTGTGTGCGTCCCCTGTACTACTCTCTTTTCGTTGGATTGTAAATGCTCAACTATCTACTCAAATAAGGAATTTCTTGGAAAGAGCTTAATGTTCTTTTCACCATCATCATTATCATAATCATCATCAGCAGCATTATCATCGCTGTTGTTTTCTTGTCATATATTTTCCTTTACAATAGTAAAACATACAATAGTAAATAATAATAAGCGTAACTTTTGTCGCTAGCTTTACTTATATGGTCAAAAGCCGTTGTTGTTGTTGTTGTTGTTGTTGTTGTTGTTGTTGTTGTTGTTGTTCATGATGGTAAGTATGATGATAATGCTGCTGCTGATGATATTTTTTTATCATTATTATTATTATTATTATTATTATTATTATTATTATTACAATAGTTATGATAATATTTATAATCATAATCATCATAATCACCACAACAGCAACAACAACAACAACAACAAAAATTATGATGATAGTAGCTAATAATAAAAAATGAGAATATTTTTGTTGTTGTTCTTATAAGTGGTAATAATAAAAGTTTTTGTTGTTCTTCTTTCTACTTCTAATGTTTTGCTGCTGTGTTCTTGTTACTAATAATGCTACTATAGGAGACGGTCGTTATGGCTGATACGTCACAATTGCAACGCCGTTCTCCTGGAGATAGACGTTACGGTAGGACGTCACAATATCGGCTACTACGTCACAATTGACTCTATTATTCCTGGAGTGACGTATGAACCAGAATAGCGCGTTTTCTCTTACCGTCTCGCAGACAGAATTCCAACTTCCCGGCACAGGAGCATGTTTTTAGAAGAAAATCATCATCAATGTAAAACAATTACCTAATAATGCAATAAATAATGACAAATTCACATATTGTGACAATATGTCCAGTTTGCGTTTGTATAATAAGTGAATTCCAGTAGAATTTTACGAATTCACTATCATTTTGTAAATTGTTTGGTTTTTTTTCCCCATGAAGGGAAAGTGGGCCGATCCCGGAGGTACTGCAATACCGGGCCAACCCGTGGCGAGAGCGGAGCAAGCTCCTGACTTCTCACCTGTGTCCAAAAATCAGTTTAATATCGAAGTCCCCCAATGGGGGACGTATCAGATATTAAGCTGATAAGAACAGATACTACACTTTGATCTTAGCCAAAAGGCCGAGAAGCGATACCGATTAGATGCTACAATAACTATTTATTCAGTGCCTTGTTTGACAGTCTCGCGGTTTCCGTAATACAACAGCCAGAAATGTCTGCACCCAGAAGACACCTACTTTTTCTCGAATTCCCCCAAGCACTCCATTAAAGGCCACCAAATTTGAAGGTCAGAACTGCAGGGTGGCTGTTTAAGATTTTCTAGCTCTATTTTAGTAAATTTGTATCACGCAAAACGTTTTCTATACGTTTCATACGTTTTCATCCACTACTCATTTTCGCGATTCGATTCTGTTGTGTGCGTCCCCTGTACTACTCTCTTTTCGTTGGATTGTAAATGCTCAACTATCTACTCAAATAAGGAATTTCTTGGAAAGAGCTTAATGTTCTTTTCACCATCATCATTATCATAATCATCATCAGCAGCATTATCATCGCTGTTGTTTTCTTGTCATATATTTTCCTTTACAATAGTAAAACATACAATAGTAAATAATAATAAGCGTAACTTTTGTCGCTAGCTTTACTTATATGGTCAAAAGCCGTTGTTGTTGTTGTTGTTGTTGTTGTTGTTGTTGTTGTTGTTGTTGTTGTTGTTCATGATGGTAAGTATGATGATAATGCTGCTGCTGATGATATTTTTTTATCATTATTATTATTATTATTATTATTATTATTATTATTATTACAATAGTTATGATAATATTTATAATCATAATCATCATAATCACCACAACAGCAACAACAACAACAACAACAAAAATTATGATGATAGTAGCTAATAATAAAAAATGAGAATATTTTTGTTGTTGTTCTTATAAGTGGTAATAATAAAAGTTTTTGTTGTTCTTCTTTCTACTTCTAATGTTTTGCTGCTGTGTTCTTGTTACTAATAATGCTACTATAGGAGACGGTCGTTATGGCTGATACGTCACAATTGCAACGCCGTTCTCCTGGAGATAGACGTTACGGTAGGACGTCACAATATCGGCTACTACGTCACAATTGACTCTATTATTCCTGGAGTGACGTATGAACCAGAATAGCGCGTTTTCTCTTACCGTCTCGCAGACAGAATTCCAACTTCCCGGCACAGGAGCATGTTTTTAGAAGAAAATCATCATCAATGTAAAACAATTACCTAATAATGCAATAAATAATGACAAATTCACATATTGTGACAATATGTCCAGTTTGCGTTTGTATAATAAGTGAATTCCAGTAGAATTTTACGAATTCACTATCATTTTGTAAATTGTTTGGTTTTTTTCCCCATGAAGGGAAAGTGGGCCGATCCCGGAGGTACTGCAATACCGGGCCAACCCGTGGCGAGAGCGGAGCAAGCTCCTGACTTCTCACCTGTGTCCAAAAATCAGTTTAATATCGAAGTCCCCCAATGGGGGACGTATCAGATATTAAGCTGATAAGAACAGATACTACACTTTGATCTTAGCCAAAAGGCCGAGAAGCGATACCGATTAGATGCTACAATAACTATTTATTCAGTGCCTTGTTTGACAGTCTCGCGGTTTCCGTAATACAACAGCCAGAAATGTCTGCACCCAGAAGACACCTACTTTTTCTCGAATTCCCCCAAGCACTCCATTAAAGGCCACCAAATTTGAAGGTCAGAACTGCAGGGTGGCTGTTTAAGATTTTCTAGCTCTATTTTAGTAAATTTGTATCACGCAAAACGTTTTCTATACGTTTCATACGTTTTCATCCACTACTCATTTTCGCGATTCGATTCTGTTGTGTGCGTCCCCTGTACTACTCTCTTTTCGTTGGATTGTAAATGCTCAACTATCTACTCAAATAAGGAATTTCTTGGAAAGAGCTTAATGTTCTTTTCACCATCATCATTATCATAATCATCATCAGCAGCATTATCATCGCTGTTGTTTTCTTGTCATATATTTTCCTTTACAATAGTAAAACATACAATAGTAAATAATAATAAGCGTAACTTTTGTCGCTAGCTTTACTTATATGGTCAAAAGCCGTTGTTGTTGTTGTTGTTGTTGTTGTTGTTGTTGTTGTTGTTGTTGTTCATGATGGTAAGTATGATGATAATGCTGCTGCTGATGATATTTTTTTATCATTATTATTATTATTATTATTATTATTATTATTATTATTACAATAGTTATGATAATATTTATAATCATAATCATCATAATCACCACAACAGCAACAACAACAACAACAACAAAAATTATGATGATAGTAGCTAATAATAAAAAATGAGAATATTTTTGTTGTTGTTCTTATAAGTGGTAATAATAAAAGTTTTTGTTGTTCTTCTTTCTACTTCTAATGTTTTGCTGCTGTGTTCTTGTTACTAATAATGCTACTATAGGAGACGGTCGTTATGGCTGATACGTCACAATTGCAACGCCGTTCTCCTGGAGATAGACGTTACGGTAGGACGTCACAATATCGGCTACTACGTCACAATTGACTCTATTATTCCTGGAGTGACGTATGAACCAGAATAGCGCGTTTTCTCTTACCGTCTCGCAGACAGAATTCCAACTTCCCGGCACAGGAGCATGTTTTTAGAAGAAAATCATCATCAATGTAAAACAATTACCTAATAATGCAATAAATAATGACAAATTCACATATTGTGACAATATGTCCAGTTTGCGTTTGTATAATAAGTGAATTCCAGTAGAATTTTACGAATTCACTATCATTTTGTAAATTGTTTGGTTTTTTTCCCCATGAAGGGAAAGTGGGCCGATCCCGGAGGTACTGCAATACCGGGCCAACCCGTGGCGAGAGCGGAGCAAGCTCCTGACTTCTCACCTGTGTCCAAAAATCAGTTTAATATCGAAGTCCCCCAATGGGGGACGTATCAGATATTAAGCTGATAAGAACAGATACTACACTTTGATCTTAGCCAAAAGGCCGAGAAGCGATACCGATTAGATGCTACAATAACTATTTATTCAGTGCCTTGTTTGACAGTCTCGCGGTTTCCGTAATACAACAGCCAGAAATGTCTGCACCCAGAAGACACCTACTTTTTCTCGAATTCCCCCAAGCACTCCATTAAAGGCCACCAAATTTGAAGGTCAGAACTGCAGGGTGGCTGTTTAAGATTTTCTAGCTCTATTTTAGTAAATTTGTATCACGCAAAACGTTTTCTATACGTTTCATACGTTTTCATCCACTACTCATTTTCGCGATTCGATTCTGTTGTGTGCGTCCCCTGTACTACTCTCTTTTCGTTGGATTGTAAATGCTCAACTATCTACTCAAATAAGGAATTTCTTGGAAAGAGCTTAATGTTCTTTTCACCATCATCATTATCATAATCATCATCAGCAGCATTATCATCGCTGTTGTTTTCTTGTCATATATTTTCCTTTACAATAGTAAAACATACAATAGTAAATAATAATAAGCGTAACTTTTGTCGCTAGCTTTACTTATATGGTCAAAAGCCGTTGTTGTTGTTGTTGTTGTTGTTGTTGTTGTTGTTGTTGTTGTTGTTCATGATGGTAAGTATGATGATAATGCTGCTGCTGATGATATTTTTTTATTATTATTATTATTATTATTATTATTATTATTATTATTACAATAGTTATGATAATATTTATAATCATAATCATCATAATCACCACAACAGCAACAACAACAACAACAACAAAAATTATGATGATAGTAGCTAATAATAAAAAATGAGAATATTTTTGTTGTTGTTCTTATAAGTGGTAATAATAAAAGTTTTTGTTGTTCTTCTTTCTACTTCTAATGTTTTGCTGCTGTGTTCTTGTTACTAATAATGCTACTATAGGAGACGGTCGTTATGGCTGATACGTCACAATTGCAACGCCGTTCTCCTGGAGATAGACGTTACGGTAGGACGTCACAATATCGGCTACTACGTCACAATTGACTCTATTATTCCTGGAGTGACGTATGAACCAGAATAGCGCGTTTTCTCTTACCGTCTCGCAGACAGAATTCCAACTTCCCGGCACAGGAGCATGTTTTTAGAAGAAAATCATCATCAATGTAAAACAATTACCTAATAATGCAATAAATAATGACAAATTCACATATTGTGACAATATGTCCAGTTTGCGTTTGTATAATAAGTGAATTCCAGTAGAATTTTACGAATTCACTATCATTTTGTAAATTGTTTGGTTTTTTTCCCCATGAAGGGAAAGTGGGCCGATCCCGGAGGTACTGCAATACCGGGCCAACCCGTGGCGAGAGCGGAGCAAGCTCCTGACTTCTCACCTGTGTCCAAAAATCAGTTTAATATCGAAGTCCCCCAATGGGGGACGTATCAGATATTAAGCTGATAAGAACAGATACTACACTTTGATCTTAGCCAAAAGGCCGAGAAGCGATACCGATTAGATGCTACAATAACTATTTATTCAGTGCCTTGTTTGACAGTCTCGCGGTTTCCGTAATACAACAGCCAGAAATGTCTGCACCCAGAAGACACCTACTTTTTCTCGAATTCCCCCAAGCACTCCATTAAAGGCCACCAAATTTGAAGGTCAGAACTGCAGGGTGGCTGTTTAAGATTTTCTAGCTCTATTTTAGTAAATTTGTATCACGCAAAACGTTTTCTATACGTTTCATACGTTTTCATCCACTACTCATTTTCGCGATTCGATTCTGTTGTGTGCGTCCCCTGTACTACTCTCTTTTCGTTGGATTGTAAATGCTCAACTATCTACTCAAATAAGGAATTTCTTGGAAAGAGCTTAATGTTCTTTTCACCATCATCATTATCATAATCATCATCAGCAGCATTATCATCGCTGTTGTTTTCTTGTCATATATTTTCCTTTACAATAGTAAAACATACAATAGTAAATAATAATAAGCGTAACTTTTGTCGCTAGCTTTACTTATATGGTCAAAAGCCGTTGTTGTTGTTGTTGTTGTTGTTGTTGTTGTTGTTGTTGTTGTTGTTGTTGTTCATGATGGTAAGTATGATGATAATGCTGCTGCTGATGATATTTTTTTATCATTATTATTATTATTATTATTATTATTATTATTATTATTACAATAGTTATGATAATATTTATAATCATAATCATCATAATCACCACAACAGCAACAACAACAACAACAACAAAAATTATGATGATAGTAGCTAATAATAAAAAATGAGAATATTTTTGTTGTTGTTCTTATAAGTGGTAATAATAAAAGTTTTTGTTGTTCTTCTTTCTACTTCTAATGTTTTGCTGCTGTGTTCTTGTTACTAATAATGCTACTATAGGAGACGGTCGTTATGGCTGATACGTCACAATTGCAACGCCGTTCTCCTGGAGATAGACGTTACGGTAGGACGTCACAATATCGGCTACTACGTCACAATTGACTCTATTATTCCTGGAGTGACGTATGAACCAGAATAGCGCGTTTTCTCTTACCGTCTCGCAGACAGAATTCCAACTTCCCGGCACAGGAGCATGTTTTTAGAAGAAAATCATCATCAATGTAAAACAATTACCTAATAATGCAATAAATAATGACAAATTCACATATTGTGACAATATGTCCAGTTTGCGTTTGTATAATAAGTGAATTCCAGTAGAATTTTACGAATTCACTATCATTTTGTAAATTGTTTGGTTTTTTTCCCCATGAAGGGAAAGTGGGCCGATCCCGGAGGTACTGCAATACCGGGCCAACCCGTGGCGAGAGCGGAGCAAGCTCCTGACTTCTCACCTGTGTCCAAAAATCAGTTTAATATCGAAGTCCCCCAATGGGGGACGTATCAGATATTAAGCTGATAAGAACAGATACTACACTTTGATCTTAGCCAAAAGGCCGAGAAGCGATACCGATTAGATGCTACAATAACTATTTATTCAGTGCCTTGTTTGACAGTCTCGCGGTTTCCGTAATACAACAGCCAGAAATGTCTGCACCCAGAAGACACCTACTTTTTCTCGAATTCCCCCAAGCACTCCATTAAAGGCCACCAAATTTGAAGGTCAGAACTGCAGGGTGGCTGTTTAAGATTTTCTAGCTCTATTTTAGTAAATTTGTATCACGCAAAACGTTTTCTATACGTTTCATACGTTTTCATCCACTACTCATTTTCGCGATTCGATTCTGTTGTGTGCGTCCCCTGTACTACTCTCTTTTCGTTGGATTGTAAATGCTCAACTATCTACTCAAATAAGGAATTTCTTGGAAAGAGCTTAATGTTCTTTTCACCATCATCATTATCATAATCATCATCAGCAGCATTATCATCGCTGTTGTTTTCTTGTCATATATTTTCCTTTACAATAGTAAAACATACAATAGTAAATAATAATAAGCGTAACTTTTGTCGCTAGCTTTACTTATATGGTCAAAAGCCGTTGTTGTTGTTGTTGTTGTTGTTGTTGTTGTTGTTGTTGTTGTTGTTGTTGTTCATGATGGTAAGTATGATGATAATGCTGCTGCTGATGATATTTTTTTATCATTATTATTATTATTATTATTATTATTATTATTATTATTACAATAGTTATGATAATATTTATAATCATAATCATCATAATCACCACAACAGCAGCAACAACAACAACAACAACAAAAATTATGATGATAGTAGCTAATAATAAAAAATGAGAATATTTTTGTTGTTGTTCTTATAAGTGGTAATAATAAAAGTTTTTGTTGTTCTTCTTTCTACTTCTAATGTTTTGCTGCTGTGTTCTTGTTACTAATAATGCTACTATAGGAGACGGTCGTTATGGCTGATACGTCACAATTGCAACGCCGTTCTCCTGGAGATAGACGTTACGGTAGGACGTCACAATATCGGCTACTACGTCACAATTGACTCTATTATTCCTGGAGTGACGTATGAACCAGAATAGCGCGTTTTCTCTTACCGTCTCGCAGACAGAATTCCAACTTCCCGGCACAGGAGCATGTTTTTAGAAGAAAATCATCATCAATGTAAAACAATTACCTAATAATGCAATAAATAATGACAAATTCACATATTGTGACAATATGTCCAGTTTGCGTTTGTATAATAAGTGAATTCCAGTAGAATTTTACGAATTCACTATCATTTTGTAAATTGTTTGGTTTTTTTCCCCATGAAGGGAAAGTGGGCCGATCCCGGAGGTACTGCAATACCGGGCCAACCCGTGGCGAGAGCGGAGCAAGCTCCTGACTTCTCACCTGTGTCCAAAAATCAGTTTAATATCGAAGTCCCCCAATGGGGGACGTATCAGATATTAAGCTGATAAGAACAGATACTACACTTTGATCTTAGCCAAAAGGCCGAGAAGCGATACCGATTAGATGCTACAATAACTATTTATTCAGTGCCTTGTTTGACAGTCTCGCGGTTTCCGTAATACAACAGCCAGAAATGTCTGCACCCAGAAGACACCTACTTTTTCTCGAATTCCCCCCAAGCACTCCATTAAAGGCCACCAAATTTGAAGGTCAGAACTGCAGGGTGGCTGTTTAAGATTTTCTAGCTCTATTTTAGTAAATTTGTATCACGCAAAACGTTTTCTATACGTTTCATACGTTTTCATCCACTACTCATTTTCGCGATTCGATTCTGTTGTGTGCGTCCCCTGTACTACTCTCTTTTCGTTGGATTGTAAATGCTCAACTATCTACTCAAATAAGGAATTTCTTGGAAAGAGCTTAATGTTCTTTTCACCATCATCATTATCATAATCATCATCAGCAGCATTATCATCGCTGTTGTTTTCTTGTCATATATTTTCCTTTACAATAGTAAAACATACAATAGTAAATAATAATAAGCGTAACTTTTGTCGCTAGCTTTACTTATATGGTCAAAAGCCGTTGTTGTTGTTGTTGTTGTTGTTGTTGTTGTTGTTGTTGTTGTTGTTGTTGTTCATGATGGTAAGTATGATGATAATGCTGCTGCTGATGATATTTTTTTATCATTATTATTATTATTATTATTATTATTATTATTATTATTACAATAGTTATGATAATATTTATAATCATAATCATCATAATCACCACAACAGCAACAACAACAACAACAACAAAAATTATGATGATAGTAGCTAATAATAAAAAATGAGAATATTTTTGTTGTTGTTCTTATAAGTGGTAATAATAAAAGTTTTTGTTGTTCTTCTTTCTACTTCTAATGTTTTGCTGCTGTGTTCTTGTTACTAATAATGCTACTATAGGAGACGGTCGTTATGGCTGATACGTCACAATTGCAACGCCGTTCTCCTGGAGATAGACGTTACGGTAGGACGTCACAATATCGGCTACTACGTCACAATTGACTCTATTATTCCTGGAGTGACGTATGAACCAGAATAGCGCGTTTTCTCTTACCGTCTCGCAGACAGAATTCCAACTTCCCGGCACAGGAGCATGTTTTTAGAAGAAAATCATCATCAATGTAAAACAATTACCTAATAATGCAATAAATAATGACAAATTCACATATTGTGACAATATGTCCAGTTTGCGTTTGTATAATAAGTGAATTCCAGTAGAATTTTACGAATTCACTATCATTTTGTAAATTGTTTGGTTTTTTTCCCCATGAAGGGAAAGTGGGCCGATCCCGGAGGTACTGCAATACCGGGCCAACCCGTGGCGAGAGCGGAGCAAGCTCCTGACTTCTCACCTGTGTCCAAAAATCAGTTTAATATCGAAGTCCCCCAATGGGGGACGTATCAGATATTAAGCTGATAAGAACAGATACTACACTTTGATCTTAGCCAAAAGGCCGAGAAGCGATACCGATTAGATGCTACAATAACTATTTATTCAGTGCCTTGTTTGACAGTCTCGCGGTTTCCGTAATACAACAGCCAGAAATGTCTGCACCCAGAAGACACCTACTTTTTCTCGAATTCCCCCAAGCACTCCATTAAAGGCCACCAAATTTGAAGGTCAGAACTGCAGGGTGGCTGTTTAAGATTTTCTAGCTCTATTTTAGTAAATTTGTATCACGCAAAACGTTTTCTATACGTTTCATACGTTTTCATCCACTACTCATTTTCGCGATTCGATTCTGTTGTGTGCGTCCCCTGTACTACTCTCTTTTCGTTGGATTGTAAATGCTCAACTATCTACTCAAATAAGGAATTTCTTGGAAAGAGCTTAATGTTCTTTTCACCATCATCATTATCATAATCATCATCAGCAGCATTATCATCGCTGTTGTTTTCTTGTCATATATTTTCCTTTACAATAGTAAAACATACAATAGTAAATAATAATAAGCGTAACTTTTGTCGCTAGCTTTACTTATATGGTCAAAAGCCGTTGTTGTTGTTGTTGTTGTTGTTGTTGTTGTTGTTGTTGTTGTTGTTGTTGTTCATGATGGTAAGTATGATGATAATGCTGCTGCTGATGATATTTTTTTATCATTATTATTATTATTATTATTATTATTATTATTATTATTACAATAGTTATGATAATATTTATAATCATAATCATCATAATCACCACAACAGCAACAACAACAACAACAACAACAAAAATTATGATGATAGTAGCTAATAATAAAAAATGAGAATATTTTTGTTGTTGTTCTTATAAGTGGTAATAATAAAAGTTTTTGTTGTTCTTCTTTCTACTTCTAATGTTTTGCTGCTGTGTTCTTGTTACTAATAATGCTACTATAGGAGACGGTCGTTATGGCTGATACGTCACAATTGCAACGCCGTTCTCCTGGAGATAGACGTTACGGTAGGACGTCACAATATCGGCTACTACGTCACAATTGACTCTATTATTCCTGGAGTGACGTATGAACCAGAATAGCGCGTTTTCTCTTACCGTCTCGCAGACAGAATTCCAACTTCCCGGCACAGGAGCATGTTTTTAGAAGAAAATCATCATCAATGTAAAACAATTACCTAATAATGCAATAAATAATGACAAATTCACATATTGTGACAATATGTCCAGTTTGCGTTTGTATAATAAGTGAATTCCAGTAGAATTTTACGAATTCACTATCATTTTGTAAATTGTTTGGTTTTTTTCCCCATGAAGGGAAAGTGGGCCGATCCCGGAGGTACTGCAATACCGGGCCAACCCGTGGCGAGAGCGGAGCAAGCTCCTGACTTCTCACCTGTGTCCAAAAATCAGTTTAATATCGAAGTCCCCCAATGGGGGACGTATCAGATATTAAGCTGATAAGAACAGATACTACACTTTGATCTTAGCCAAAAGGCCGAGAAGCGATACCGATTAGATGCTACAATAACTATTTATTCAGTGCCTTGTTTGACAGTCTCGCGGTTTCCGTAATACAACAGCCAGAAATGTCTGCACCCAGAAGACACCTACTTTTTCTCGAATTCCCCCAAGCACTCCATTAAAGGCCACCAAATTTGAAGGTCAGAACTGCAGGGTGGCTGTTTAAGATTTTCTAGCTCTATTTTAGTAAATTTGTATCACGCAAAACGTTTTCTATACGTTTCATACGTTTTCATCCACTACTCATTTTCGCGATTCGATTCTGTTGTGTGCGTCCCCTGTACTACTCTCTTTTCGTTGGATTGTAAATGCTCAACTATCTACTCAAATAAGGAATTTCTTGGAAAGAGCTTAATGTTCTTTTCACCATCATCATTATCATAATCATCATCAGCAGCATTATCATCGCTGTTGTTTTCTTGTCATATATTTTCCTTTACAATAGTAAAACATACAATAGTAAATAATAATAAGCGTAACTTTTGTCGCTAGCTTTACTTATATGGTCAAAAGCCGTTGTTGTTGTTGTTGTTGTTGTTGTTGTTGTTGTTGTTGTTGTTGTTGTTGTTCATGATGGTAAGTATGATGATAATGCTGCTGCTGATGATATTTTTTATCATTATTATTATTATTATTATTATTATTATTATTATTATTACAATAGTTATGATAATATTTATAATCATAATCATCATAATCACCACAACAGCAACAACAACAACAACAACAACAAAAATTATGATGATAGTAGCTAATAATAAAAAATGAGAATATTTTTGTTGTTGTTCTTATAAGTGGTAATAATAAAAGTTTTTGTTGTTCTTCTTTCTACTTCTAATGTTTTGCTGCTGTGTTCTTGTTACTAATAATGCTACTATAGGAGACGGTCGTTATGGCTGATACGTCACAATTGCAACGCCGTTCTCCTGGAGATAGACGTTACGGTAGGACGTCACAATATCGGCTACTACGTCACAATTGACTCTATTATTCCTGGAGTGACGTATGAACCAGAATAGCGCGTTTTCTCTTACCGTCTCGCAGACAGAATTCCAACTTCCCGGCACAGGAGCATGTTTTTAGAAGAAAATCATCATCAATGTAAAACAATTACCTAATAATGCAATAAATAATGACAAATTCACATATTGTGACAATATGTCCAGTTTGCGTTTGTATAATAAGTGAATTCCAGTAGAATTTTACGAATTCACTATCATTTTGTAAATTGTTTGGTTTTTTTCCCCATGAAGGGAAAGTGGGCCGATCCCGGAGGTACTGCAATACCGGGCCAACCCGTGGCGAGAGCGGAGCAAGCTCCTGACTTCTCACCTGTGTCCAAAAATCAGTTTAATATCGAAGTCCCCCAATGGGGGACGTATCAGATATTAAGCTGATAAGAACAGATACTACACTTTGATCTTAGCCAAAAGGCCGAGAAGCGATACCGATTAGATGCTACAATAACTATTTATTCAGTGCCTTGTTTGACAGTCTCGCGGTTTCCGTAATACAACAGCCAGAAATGTCTGCACCCAGAAGACACCTACTTTTTCTCGAATTCCCCCAAGCACTCCATTAAAGGCCACCAAATTTGAAGGTCAGAACTGCAGGGTGGCTGTTTAAGATTTTCTAGCTCTATTTTAGTAAATTTGTATCACGCAAAACGTTTTCTATACGTTTCATACGTTTTCATCCACTACTCATTTTCGCGATTCGATTCTGTTGTGTGCGTCCCCTGTACTACTCTCTTTTCGTTGGATTGTAAATGCTCAACTATCTACTCAAATAAGGAATTTCTTGGAAAGAGCTTAATGTTCTTTTCACCATCATCATTATCATAATCATCATCAGCAGCATTATCATCGCTGTTGTTTTCTTGTCATATATTTTCCTTTACAATAGTAAAACATACAATAGTAAATAATAATAAGCGTAACTTTTGTCGCTAGCTTTACTTATATGGTCAAAAGCCGTTGTTGTTGTTGTTGTTGTTGTTGTTGTTGTTGTTGTTGTTGTTGTTGTTGTTCATGATGGTAAGTATGATGATAATGCTGCTGCTGATGATATTTTTATTATTATTATTATTATTATTATTATTATTATTATTATTATTACAATAGTTATGATAATATTTATAATCATAATCATCATAATCACCACAACAGCAACAACAACAACAACAACAAAAATTATGATGATAGTAGCTAATAATAAAAAATGAGAATATTTTTGTTGTTGTTCTTATAAGTGGTAATAATAAAAGTTTTTGTTGTTCTTCTTTCTACTTCTAATGTTTTGCTGCTGTGTTCTTGTTACTAATAATGCTACTATAGGAGACGGTCGTTATGGCTGATACGTCACAATTGCAACGCCGTTCTCCTGGAGATAGACGTTACGGTAGGACGTCACAATATCGGCTACTACGTCACAATTGACTCTATTATTCCTGGAGTGACGTATGAACCAGAATAGCGCGTTTTCTCTTACCGTCTCGCAGACAGAATTCCAACTTCCCGGCACAGGAGCATGTTTTTAGAAGAAAATCATCATCAATGTAAAACAATTACCTAATAATGCAATAAATAATGACAAATTCACATATTGTGACAATATGTCCAGTTTGCGTTTGTATAATAAGTGAATTCCAGTAGAATTTTACGAATTCACTATCATTTTGTAAATTGTTTGGTTTTTTTCCCCATGAAGGGAAAGTGGGCCGATCCCGGAGGTACTGCAATACCGGGCCAACCCGTGGCGAGAGCGGAGCAAGCTCCTGACTTCTCACCTGTGTCCAAAAATCAGTTTAATATCGAAGTCCCCCAATGGGGGACGTATCAGATATTAAGCTGATAAGAACAGATACTACACTTTGATCTTAGCCAAAAGGCCGAGAAGCGATACCGATTAGATGCTACAATAACTATTTATTCAGTGCCTTGTTTGACAGTCTCGCGGTTTCCGTAATACAACAGCCAGAAATGTCTGCACCCAGAAGACACCTACTTTTTCTCGAATTCCCCCAAGCACTCCATTAAAGGCCACCAAATTTGAAGGTCAGAACTGCAGGGTGGCTGTTTAAGATTTTCTAGCTCTATTTTAGTAAATTTGTATCACGCAAAACGTTTTCTATACGTTTCATACGTTTTCATCCACTACTCATTTTCGCGATTCGATTCTGTTGTGTGCGTCCCCTGTACTACTCTCTTTTCGTTGGATTGTAAATGCTCAACTATCTACTCAAATAAGGAATTTCTTGGAAAGAGCTTAATGTTCTTTTCACCATCATCATTATCATAATCATCATCAGCAGCATTATCATCGCTGTTGTTTTCTTGTCATATATTTTCCTTTACAATAGTAAAACATACAATAGTAAATAATAATAAGCGTAACTTTTGTCGCTAGCTTTACTTATATGGTCAAAAGCCGTTGTTGTTGTTGTTGTTGTTGTTGTTGTTGTTGTTGTTGTTGTTGTTGTTGTTCATGATGGTAAGTATGATGATAATGCTGCTGCTGATGATATTTTTTTATCATTATTATTATTATTATTATTATTATTATTATTATTACAATAGTTATGATAATATTTATAATCATAATCATCATAATCACCACAACAGCAACAACAACAACAACAACAACAAAAATTATGATGATAGTAGCTAATAATAAAAAATGAGAATATTTTTGTTGTTGTTCTTATAAGTGGTAATAATAAAAGTTTTTGTTGTTCTTCTTTCTACTTCTAATGTTTTGCTGCTGTGTTCTTGTTACTAATAATGCTACTATAGGAGACGGTCGTTATGGCTGATACGTCACAATTGCAACGCCGTTCTCCTGGAGATAGACGTTACGGTAGGACGTCACAATATCGGCTACTACGTCACAATTGACTCTATTATTCCTGGAGTGACGTATGAACCAGAATAGCGCGTTTTCTCTTACCGTCTCGCAGACAGAATTCCAACTTCCCGGCACAGGAGCATGTTTTTAGAAGAAAATCATCATCAATGTAAAACAATTACCTAATAATGCAATAAATAATGACAAATTCACATATTGTGACAATATGTCCAGTTTGCGTTTGTATAATAAGTGAATTCCAGTAGAATTTTACGAATTCACTATCATTTTGTAAATTGTTTGGTTTTTTTCCCCATGAAGGGAAAGTGGGCCGATCCCGGAGGTACTGCAATACCGGGCCAACCCGTGGCGAGAGCGGAGCAAGCTCCTGACTTCTCACCTGTGTCCAAAAATCAGTTTAATATCGAAGTCCCCCAATGGGGGACGTATCAGATATTAAGCTGATAAGAACAGATACTACACTTTGATCTTAGCCAAAAGGCCGAGAAGCGATACCGATTAGATGCTACAATAACTATTTATTCAGTGCCTTGTTTGACAGTCTCGCGGTTTCCGTAATACAACAGCCAGAAATGTCTGCACCCAGAAGACACCTACTTTTTCTCGAATTCCCCCAAGCACTCCATTAAAGGCCACCAAATTTGAAGGTCAGAACTGCAGGGTGGCTGTTTAAGATTTTCTAGCTCTATTTTAGTAAATTTGTATCACGCAAAACGTTTTCTATACGTTTCATACGTTTTCATCCACTACTCATTTTCGCGATTCGATTCTGTTGTGTGCGTCCCCTGTACTACTCTCTTTTCGTTGGATTGTAAATGCTCAACTATCTACTCAAATAAGGAATTTCTTGGAAAGAGCTTAATGTTCTTTTCACCATCATCATTATCATAATCATCATCAGCAGCATTATCATCGCTGTTGTTTTCTTGTCATATATTTTCCTTTACAATAGTAAAACATACAATAGTAAATAATAATAAGCGTAACTTTTGTCGCTAGCTTTACTTATATGGTCAAAAGCCGTTGTTGTTGTTGTTGTTGTTGTTGTTGTTGTTGTTGTTGTTGTTGTTGTTGTTCATGATGGTAAGTATGATGATAATGCTGCTGCTGATGATATTTTTTTATCATTATTATTATTATTATTATTATTATTATTATTATTACAATAGTTATGATAATATTTATAATCATAATCATCATAATCACCACAACAGCAACAACAACAACAACAACAACAAAAATTATGATGATAGTAGCTAATAATAAAAAATGAGAATATTTTTGTTGTTGTTCTTATAAGTGGTAATAATAAAAGTTTTTGTTGTTCTTCTTTCTACTTCTAATGTTTTGCTGCTGTGTTCTTGTTACTAATAATGCTACTATAGGAGACGGTCGTTATGGCTGATACGTCACAATTGCAACGCCGTTCTCCTGGAGATAGACGTTACGGTAGGACGTCACAATATCGGCTACTACGTCACAATTGACTCTATTATTCCTGGAGTGACGTATGAACCAGAATAGCGCGTTTTCTCTTACCGTCTCGCAGACAGAATTCCAACTTCCCGGCACAGGAGCATGTTTTTTAGAAGAAAATCATCATCAATGTAAAACAATTACCTAATAATGCAATAAATAATGACAAATTCACATATTGTGACAATATGTCCAGTTTGCGTTTGTATAATAAGTGAATTCCAGTAGAATTTTACGAATTCACTATCATTTTGTAAATTGTTTGGTTTTTTTCCCCATGAAGGGAAAGTGGGCCGATCCCGGAGGTACTGCAATACCGGGCCAACCCGTGGCGAGAGCGGAGCAAGCTCCTGACTTCTCACCTGTGTCCAAAAATCAGTTTAATATCGAAGTCCCCCAATGGGGGACGTATCAGATATTAAGCTGATAAGAACAGATACTACACTTTGATCTTAGCCAAAAGGCCGAGAAGCGATACCGATTAGATGCTACAATAACTATTTATTCAGTGCCTTGTTTGACAGTCTCGCGGTTTCCGTAATACAACAGCCAGAAATGTCTGCACCCAGAAGACACCTACTTTTTCTCGAATTCCCCCAAGCACTCCATTAAAGGCCACCAAATTTGAAGGTCAGAACTGCAGGGTGGCTGTTTAAGATTTTCTAGCTCTATTTTAGTAAATTTGTATCACGCAAAACGTTTTCTATACGTTTCATACGTTTTCATCCACTACTCATTTTCGCGATTCGATTCTGTTGTGTGCGTCCCCTGTACTACTCTCTTTTCGTTGGATTGTAAATGCTCAACTATCTACTCAAATAAGGAATTTCTTGGAAAGAGCTTAATGTTCTTTTCACCATCATCATTATCATAATCATCATCAGCAGCATTATCATCGCTGTTGTTTTCTTGTCATATATTTTCCTTTACAATAGTAAAACATACAATAGTAAATAATAATAAGCGTAACTTTTGTCGCTAGCTTTACTTATATGGTCAAAAGCCGTTGTTGTTGTTGTTGTTGTTGTTGTTGTTGTTGTTGTTGTTGTTGTTGTTGTTCATGATGGTAAGTATGATGATAATGCTGCTGCTGATGATATTTTTTTATCATTATTATTATTATTATTATTATTATTATTATTATTATTACAATAGTTATGATAATATTTATAATCATAATCATCATAATCACCACAACAGCAACAACAACAACAACAACAAAAATTATGATGATAGTAGCTAATAATAAAAAATGAGAATATTT
>JAFMSR010002487.1:0-23764 GCA_022818135.1 Saxidomus purpurata
GGGACTTTAAGTTAAACCATACTCAATTGCGCATGATGTGTTTGTTGTATATGATTGATACTTGTGATCAGCCCTGGCCGTTTTCGATTTTTGAAGTCTAGTTTTTGCACTCACCCTTACCTTTTCTTTACAGATTCTGTTTATTCATTACATATAAACCGGAGAGATATTTATAGGATTATGTGCCCTATTATGACACAAGTGAATCCAGGTACCAGACCCTAGCTCTTTGCGAATACATCCCTTTGCTCTTTAACGTGCTGGACGGAGTAGCACTTATCTGCACGGGACTACCTCCGGGTTTCTAACCAGTTCATATCTAGATGGGTGGCAAACACTGAAAATTTTTCTAATTGTCCATGGTGCAGACCGGGATTCGGACCGGTGATCTCTTAATTGGTAATCCAGATCGATAACCACTATACCATTGCACAACCCTATGCTTCATCAATTTATTTTTACTTTCAAAAACGTCGTTTTGCGGTGTTAAATACCGGTTCCGTATTTTGTTACGAGAATATAGCTGTGTTAATGTGTTTTGTTTGTTGTTTTGAAGCAGCTTCCATAAATGTATGAAATGTAAAATCTAATACAGACCTCTTGCAAAAATCCTGTATTCGGTGCACATTAGCGAATACAGCTCCCTTGGTGTAGCGGATCTGTGTTCGAACCAAAGCATATGCACATTCGAATAAAGCTCCCTATGTTTGATCAAACGGATGATTAATTAACAGAACTCTAAGAACTTGGTGATGTGTCTTTTGTCCAAATGAATTTATGTCTCCACTTTAGGAAGAAGCTTGGCCGTTCCAAAAACTTTAAAGTCAATGATCAAATTGTAGTTCGAAAGCTTGGGTCCATCTGTCCGAACATATGCTGTATGTTGTCTTATCAGTCCGTACGTCCGGCCTGGTACCCTGGTGTGAATGTGTTTCTTTCCGTCGCCAATTTACAATGCACAAAACCAACTTAAACTACCGCCTTATGTGCAACAGTCATGTATGAAAAATGTAGGTTCATTGAAAGAAATTAATTCTTCAATAGCAACAAAAAACAAAAAAAGTCATGAAACCTGTAAGTTTCGTTCAACCGTTCAATCTTGTATTTTACGTCAACATTTCTCATGTTTTTCCCACACAAAATTGTTTCGGTGGCACCAAAAGAAGGACGTTGACCCCACTTTTTTATTTGATGAAATTAATTTAAATTGGTTTAAGAATCCATAGCGCTTAAAAAAAAATTCTCTACAACCATAGCTCCTACCATTATATACTGACGACTACGGGCGTATGACATGTTGCCGGTTTAAGGTATCTTCTTTATCGTTATAGAATGTGTTGGTGTCTGATGATTGTTCGTTATGCCGAAAGGGCCACAGCAGCTATTTTAACTTCAAGTGTCGGGTTATTGAGTTATTTCCCTTGTCTCACGTTCTGTCATATTAACAGTTTAGCACGTGCTTCAGTATGAATCACTTAATTATAAATTTTAATCTACAATTTGAAGGTGGAAAGGAAGAATCGTTCTCAAGGGACATGAAAATATCACTTTATACTCATAGTAACAATGACACTACAAATGTATCATGCTACTGCAAACAAATATTATTTAATTGATGTGCGTGTCTTTTGTCAAGGTTCTAACTCTCGCGGTTGTACAAGGTAGGCATATATCACAGTGATGATCTAACATGTGTGCCAGTCATACGGTCATCTCCACACAATATTGTGATTGCCAAGTCTGAACTTGCAGTGGGGATTCACGTTGCGACCAGAACATTTTATCACTGGCATGTTGGCAAGGAAACATATCACGTGAAATTTTATATCGGTAAACCAACGACATTTCTTATGTGTAGGAAGTTAGCAGTAGCAGTGAGCAGTAACAGTGAGCAGTAGCTAAATTATAAAATGTGATGTTGGCAGTATCAGTAGCTTAGCAGTAGCAGTAACACAGCAGTAGCAGTCGCTTGGCAGTTACTGTAGCAGTAGCAAAATTATAAAATGTGAAGTTGGAAGTAGCAGTAGCTTAGCAATAGCAGTAGCTCAACAGTAGCAGTAGCACAGCAGTAGCAGTAGCTTGGCAGAAGCAGTAGCAAAATTATAAAACGTGAAGTTGGCAGTAGCAGTAGGTTAGCAGTAGCAGTAGCTTAGCAGTAGCAGTAGCTCAGCGTAGCGTAGCTTAGCGTAGCTAGCAGTAGCAGTAGCCCGTAGCAGTAGCGTAGCTTAGCGTAGCAGTAGCTCAGTAGCAGCAGCGTAGCAGTAGCAAGCAGTAGCAGTAGCTTAGCAGTACAGTAGCAGCAGTAGCTTAGCAGTTGCACAGCAGTAGCAGTAGCTCAGCAGTAGCAGTAGCCAGCAGTAGCACGTGCAGTAGCACAGCGTAGCAGTAGCAGTGCAGCAGCAGCCAGCAGTAGCAGTAGCACAGCAGTAGCAGCAGCAGCAGTAGCAGCAGCAGTAGCAGTAGCAGTAGCGGTAGCAGTAGCAGTAGCACTAGCACAGCAGTAGCAGTAGCAGCAGCAGCACAGCAGTAGCAGCAGTAGCAGCAGCAGTAGCAGTAGCAGTAGCAGTAGCAGTAGCAGTAGCAGTAGCAGTAGCAGTAGCAGCAGTAGCAGTGCAGCAAAGCACACAGTAGCAGTAGCAGTAGCAGTAGCAGTAGCACAGCAGTAGCAGTAGCAGTAGCCAGCGTAGCAGTAGCAGTAGCTTAGCGTAGCATCTGCCGTGCACGGCGGCGTCCAGCCCCTCCAAGTACCCCACGCGCTTGACCACATCCATCAACCGCGCCGTATGCCACGGTTCTATAGTAGTAGTAGCTTTTAACTATATAAGCAATAATATTTGTAAAATTCCCAAAATATGACAGTTTTAAGCGAAAACGTTGCAGTTTAGCATCAATTTGTTTAAAAAAACTATAACACTTATTGTATAATAACAAACGGGAGAGTAAATCAATCATTGTAAATGTAAGTGTTATGTTTCATAAAGAAAGAAGAAAAAGGTATTTTATAAGGTTTTGTTTAACAGGTATATAATGGTATTTTCTAAGGTTTTGTTTATGTTCTTTTAATTCTGCAATCGAAGACCGGCTGCTTCCGTAATGATGGCCGAACACTTCCGAATGCTCCAGGTTATCGATAAGTTTCATGACCGGACATAGCTACGTAATTTAACATGATATATTATATATTTTCACGTTTGCCTATTTAACAGGGAAGATCTATGCGATTTTCAGTGGTTGGTGTTATTAATGAGTTTCAGTTTTCAGTTTTTTATTCAGCAAATCGTCAAGTACTGGCCTTTAGCCACTTCACATTATGAATTAGATGAATAAGAACAAACACTAAACCAATTACAATTTCAAATATGCATATATAAGCATGATAAAAATTAAATTGTTCTAAGTATCAGGATAAATTTACAAGACTTTCGGTCCTTAATTTCAGAGCTACATTTACATACTTGCTACATTTATAATTGTTAAGTAGATGTTTACAATTTACATGTACAAATGTATTTCTTTCCCAATAATTGGTTTCTTGTATTAGAGTAGAATGAACAACACAATAAAAAGTGATATTCTCATTCTATCCTATTAATAATATCATTTAGGAATTGGTGTTAATTTGTAAGACATACAAATTTCAATACATGTATTTATGTAATTTTATTCCGATGCTACAGACTATTTTGTTGTTGTTGTTGACTCAATGCTTTTACTTTTACTTCCAAGCGCCTTCAGATATGTTTTGATAATTTCTTTCATAGGCGTTACAAATCACTGCGCAACCTCTCGTACCTTCATGGCAGCTAATACATTTTGACAATTGCCAAAATGTAGTATCGAGCCCATAGATGTAAAGGTACGATCTACGGCATGATGTGTACATGTAGACTAAACATATATATTTCATGTTTCGATGGTTGCCTATCGCAGTACCGCAATATCAGTGGAAAAATTAGCGTAAGTCACCGTCGGTAATGTCGCTGCACGATTTCCTTTTGTCAAATTACTGTATAAATCAAAATTTATTCAGCCAACTTACCTTGGCACTGGAGCAGTCTACTTCAAAAGTACAAAAAACACATATGACCAAGAAATCGAACTGTATAATACATCAAGTAATTTTTAGAGCAATCGAGCAATTATGAAAACACACGGTGCATCTCCATATTTGAATATTGACAGTTTGTAATTTTATGATGGAACTCAAAATCATATTGTATTCGATATAAAGCTGAAAAAGGTAAATTCATGTTTATCAGAAGGAAAAAACTATTAAGCAACCTCAAGATTGAGAGACCTTTTTCTTCTGTCTATGTGTGTATATGCTTAACAAAACCATGAACACACATAAAAGTATCAATGGGGGCACTTGGCAATATTGGACACTTTATAAATGATACTAAATTAAAATTTTAAAGATTTTGAAAGTGAAATGTTTAACCCTTCATTTGATTCTTTACTTAAAAAATGTGAGTTGTGTGCGTTTACACATTTATAAAAAAAAGAATATGTATGCATTTGTCAAGAGCGGCTGTTATTCTATTCTTTTTCAAGCACATAGCTACAGTCCGCGGTCGAGTGACTACAGTCACTGACTTGAAATCACTGTAAACTCTCACTGTACTGACACTGATTGAGGGTTATGGGTTCGAGCCCTTCTATTGACCATGTCTCTTTATGTGAGAAAGTTGTCAGTTTCGTACGGAGGATAGGAGTCTTATACTGGTTCTTCCGTGGAACGATGGTCAAGGAAACTGCCCGCCTGTAAACAACTGAAATACTGTTGAAAACGACCGTTAAACCTCGAACAAACAAACACAATGGGCCAGAACCAGTTCTTACAAAATTCTGTCTTCAGGGCTATGTTCATAAAAGGCAGAACGTTACTTCTAAAAAATCAATTTTTGACAAATCATAATTATTACATGTGCGATTCTCATTTACTGAATTAATTGTGTAACTTTGACTGCTATCGCAGTATGAAAAGGAGTTGGGATGTTCAAAGTGAATGACGTTTGATGGACTTTCAATTACACTTTGAACTGTTCCAGTAATTTCCTATTACAATGAGAAGACACAGATAGACATCATGGGATCATATGAAACATTGAAATATTTACAGTTTTCTTCAACAAATTATTTCGTGTTCACCAAACAACACATACGGTTTGATACACGTGACTATCAAGAAATAGACTGTTATTCATGCTTCCGGTGTATACATTTCTTGTATGAATTAAATGTTATACGGCATTATAAAAGACTGGCTGCAGGTCCGGCTCCCGGGTATCTTATTCGGCTCAAAACCGTTTATCTTTTTTGAATATATTTTCTTGTTTGTTTTATGTTGAATTAGCCACAGCCATAACTCTGCATAAAATAACTCAATCAGAACTTGAGGAAAAAATCTTCATCCTCTATCCTTTCACTTTAATGTAAATCCGAGAAGAATAGCCAAGGCAAGAACGTAGTGTTAAAATAAGGGAATTGCTACAACTCTGTATAAAATGTAACAACCAGAAAATGGCGACAATATGCATATCACAGTTTGTTACTCATGTATTCCTTCAAGTTTAGTATGAATAGAACAAACAGTTATGGAGAAACAGTCCGGGCAAGAAATGAGTGCTGAACTTATCAAAGGGCCATAACTCTGTATATACAGCCGTTAGTGAGAACGCTATGCGCATCTCTACTTAATATAAGTTTGTTAAAAATCCAACTTAGGGTTCAGAATAAATAAGCCGGACACGATTTCGGACTGATGGGAGTGACGGTGACTATTTATATGCGCCCCCCGCCCCCCCCCCCCCTCACTTTTCTTCGAGAAGACAGGGGATAATAATTCAGATAAAATGTAGAAGACCCAATGAACTTTTTTTATTCAGTTAAGGGTGATATCATGTCTTAGAACAATACAGGTCATAACGGTAAAATTTTGTGTTTAATCTCACGGCTAAGAAATGGAAGGTAACCAAACTTCAAAGACATATTATGTTAAGAAATGAAAATCGTTATAATTAATTGAAAACAAAAAACTCTGAAAAAAAGAGTAGACAGTCATGTGCATGTTATTACCAGCGGATGTTCAACATACAAGCAAACCTGTGTTTAGGCTACACATTCAGAGACAAAGATGTGTTTAAACATGCACGTCTTCCAATTCTAACATCACTCAAATGTTTCTGCACTTTTTGTAAACACCTGAAAATTTATTATTTTTAAGGCCTGTAAATAACAATTCGGTCCTGCATATACATACATATAACCGGAAGTATGGATAAAACTTGACGAACTCCTTCCCAAGTCAACTTTACCTACGATGTACAAACTTTAGGAAAAACTTCCTTTTTTCACAGTGTCTTATAAGTCATCTCTGTTGAAAAGTTGAAAAGAATGGGTAACTGTTAAACACAGATTTACCAATATCATTAAAAAGAACTGCCTAAAAGAAACACGTAAAGAAAGAAGTCATACAGTGTCCACTTCACAAAATCGTTCCAAGATGACACTAAAGTTAGTAAATTATTACTTTCATACCCATCTCATTAAAGCAAAATATTTTTAAAACTATATATTTCAAAGGTTCATGCAGTTTAACATGTCACATCATAGCATGTAACTCATAAAAATAATCTTTTATTCCCGGGCTGCCCTGACATTCGAGAAATATTCAAAGGCATGCCACTATAATGATTTACATTTTCGATAACATATACTATCATTGAAATCAGACGGACATATCCATACTAAATTGTTATTACTTTATTAGCACCGCGAATTCTGATTTTATAAACGCATAGCATTTACGTTTATTCATAATGCTGTCACAAATACCTTAGAGCACTAAAAATCTACTGCTACTGCTACTGCTGAGCTACTGCAACTGTTGAGCTACTGCTACTGCTGAGCTACTGCTACTGCTGAGCTACTGCAACTGTTGAGCTACTGCCACTGCTGAGCTTCTGCTACTGCTGAGCTACTGCTACTGATCAGCTACTGCTACTGCTTCTGCTACTGCTGAGCTACTGCTACTGCACACCCCCCACGCACACGCTACCACACCCACCCCTACCACGCGAGCTACGCACCTACGCTAGCACGCAACCGCACCTACGCAACCGCACGCCCGCGAGCCACGCTACGCTACGCTGACTACTGCTACTGCTAAGCTACTGCTACTGCTACCTGAGCTACTGCTACGCTGAGCTACTGCTACTGCTAAGCTACTGCTACCGCTGAGCTACTGCTACCGCTAAGCCACTGCCACTGCTACCGCTGAGCTACTGCTACTGCTACTGCTACTGCTACCGCTAAGCCACGCTACTGCTACTGCTGAGCTACTGCTACGCTACTGCTGATCCCTGCTACCGCTAAGCCACTGCTACTGCTACTGCTGAGCTGCTGCTACTGCTGAGCTACTGCTACTGCTAAGCTACTGCTACTGCTACTGCTACTGCTGAGCTACTGCTACCGCTACTGCTACTGCTACTGCTAAGTTACTGCTACTGCTGAGCTACTGCTGAGCTACTGCTACTGCTAAGCTACTGCTATGGTAAGCTACTGCTATGGTAAGCTTGATTGATTGATTGATTTTTATTCAGCTAAAATACACATAATTACAAATATATTAAATACATATAATATCGACATTATCAAACTGACTAAGAATTATATATATCACAGAGTGTTTGAATTAACAAATGAGTATTATATCACAGATCAAATTTACAACTAATTATTACTATTCACTTAGACTTACATAAGCACCAATCAAATTGTTTATAATTGTTCATGAACTAAGTAATAAAAACATTAGTAAACTAATATATAAGAACCTCGAAAGGGCAATTAACTAAAATAATTGTGTATTAAACCTAGGATGGCCCATAAAGCCCTAAAGCTTATTTCCAATGGGGTCCTGATAAATACCCTATATATATAAAAAATAAAAACAAAAATAAGACTTTGGTTTTTGGAAGTTCACATGAAAATGGAAAATTAAGATAAATGTACATTATGATATGTTTCTATGCTCTATAAACAATTATATTTCATTTGATATAAAGTGCATTAGAATTAAAACAAGTATTGTTCAGTCTATCATGAATAAATAAATAAACATGTGACTTAAGAAATATTAGCCTCATCTTACAAATGGCATTTAACCGCTTTTTTGAACTGCCCAATTTTAGTCATCTGTTTTATTTGCACAGGCAGTGAAATCCAGTCATTAATTGCAGGGTAATAAAAAGTTATATTTTCTTTTCCATTAGATTTTGGAACAACAAAATTATATAATTTAGAGCGGGTAAAATGAGAATGAGCTACTGCTACTGCTAAGGTACTGCTACTGCCAACTTCACGTTTTCTAATTTTGCTACTGCTACTGCTGTGAAACTGCTACTGCTGAGCTACTGGTTCTGTTGTGCTACTGCAACTGTTGTGCTACTGCTACTGTTGTGCTACTGCTACTACCAACTTCATGTTTCCTACTGCTGTGCTACTGCTACTGCTGAGCTACTGCTGTGCCAACTTCACGTTTCCTACTGCTGTGCTACTGCTACTGCTGAGCAACTGCTACTGCCAATTTCACGTTCCCTACTGCTGAGCTAATGCTACTGCCTACTTCCTATACATTAGCCCCGATGATTTATAAATCGCATTTTTTTCCAATAAAAAAAATTCATGACATGAAAGTCAACGTTCCCAATCTTGAAAAAATCCATTTGATTGCTACCAATATAGTTCTCAGTGGATTTAATAACATGTAATTTGTTATCATCATCTTTGGACATTATGTTAATGTAAAATTTTCAACCACATGACGCGATATATTTAGACAACACGCACTCTGTCATGTATTATACAATCAACTTAATTTAGTACGTGTACTAAAATTATCAACTTTAAAGCTTGTTTAAAGCTCGACTTTGCACAATTGAATATTTAACCCAGTGTTTCAGTCACGTACTATCAGGATTCAATTTAGTATAAATTTACAAGAATATTTCTTATGAAAACCCGGAACTTTTACGTTAGTTACTACTGTAGCATAATTTTTGGCTCAATTTGCGACTTTGAAAAACAGGGGTTTCATCGGATAAGAAATAAAATCTGATAAATCAAACGATGCCTTATATATTGTTCTAAATTTCCTGAAATATTTATTCAGTTCTCTTTGAAAGTTTTAAGGTTTTTCTAAATTTATAAAGAAACTGCCCTAAGGAGAGGTTTACACATGACACTCAATGTTAATAAACGAATTATGTGTCATTTTGTTCCTTTCATTTTGTAGTGGGTGTCTTATGAAGCATACAATTATGTGAATAGGTATTTTTTCATAATGAATTTTGTGTCAATTATGAGTTACATGTAATGCAACATTCTAAGACGTTTTGAATCAAAACCTCGGCAAAAAATAGTAGTTATTTAGCACTTATTTTTGAATGAATTGACACAATGTTGTTAAATGTCTGTACGTCGGATTATGTTGTTGTTAGTTTATGAAATGACATCCGTTCCAGCGGTGTTAGTCGTTTAAAAAACAATGATTTGGAGTACTGATACGCAGTAATTAGCCACGAAGGCCGAAGGCCTGAGTGGTTTATAACTGCGCATCAGTACGACAAATTATTGTTTATTAGACGATAACAACGCTGAAAAGGATGTTATTTCGATTCTAACATGACCAGATATTACAAAAGGTGAATAAATGCAAAGCGTTATTTTCTACGCGGACGCTCATTTAACGTCATGCGGCGCAATATGACGTCATGTTTACAGCATATCGGTTCCCGCGTTGTTTATGGTTTAATATAACATAATTTTTCTACTCTTTGTATATAGAGACAAAATCGTGAGTCATGTTAGAATTTATTTTATTTTATTTATTTTATTTTTCTAGTGCGACGTAACCACTGTATTTTACGTCCGCCAATTCGAGATTTTGAAGTCAGCACTATATGCATATTACCTGACTTTATACAAATTAAAGGTTTAAATTTAGGTTTAGTAACACTGTTTGCCAGGCCAAAATATCATTTTTGTGAAATGCCCCAGCAAGGTTCGCCGAATCAAATCACCGCCGAATCAAAACATATGAAAACAAATCCAAATACATCAATAACCGAATCTTACGTTTTGAAACTTTGCATATGCATCACATATCATATAATCTATCATATTTATATATGTATATAATACAATTAAATTAATTGCTGAATTAAATTGACTGTATAAAGTGGATTCCGTTAATCGAAAAATATATGTCGGTAGATTTAAGTAAGAAAGTTGATTTCCGGTATTTGGTGTAGTACCGCGGAAAGGTTGCAAATATAGATCGAACCGTCATACGTTATGAACATTTGGCCACATGTAATAATGGAATCATTACATAGAGCATTATATTCCTCAAACATATTGTGACATATTTAACGAAGATACATTTCTGTCACATATAGTTATGAAACCATCGCATGTATTATAGGTGTCATCACATGTCTAATAATAGAGTCACACTAGTCATCAAGGTAAAACTACCACACGTCATGTTGACACCAACACATGGAATGACCATTCTGTCACAAGTGATGTTGACACCAACACATGGAATGACCATTCTGTCACACGTGATGTTGACACCAACACATGGAATGACCATTCTGTCACACGTGATGTTGACACCAACACATGGAATGACCATTCTGTCACACGTGATGTTGACACCAACACATGGAATGACCATTCTGTCACACGTAGTGATAAAACCGTCACATGTATTTTAAATGTCGTAACATGTATAAATAAATTTGTCCCATATCAAGATGAAACTACCACACGTAGTGCTGACTCCATCACACGTAGTGACAATTCTGTAGCATATAAAGATAAAATCGTCACGTGTACTAATGATGTAATCACATGTGTGAATAAATGTGTCACATATCAAGGTGAAACAACAACAACAACACATTTAATGTTGACCTCACTACTAGGAATGACTTTTTGTATTAAAAGTGTTATCACATGTATCAATAAATGTGTCACATATCAAGATGAAACTAACACACGTAATATTGACTCTACCACATGGAATGATAATTGTGTCACATATAATAATAAAACCGTCACATGTATTAGAAGTGTCGTCACATGTATGAATAAGTGTCAGACATCAGAGTTTAACTACGACACGTAATGTTGACCCTACCACACAGAATGACAATTTTGTCACATACATTGATAGAACCACCACATGTTATGACGAAACCGTCACATACAATGCCTTTACGACTGCACATCAAGTTGCACATCAAACAAGGCAGTTGTGGCGTTCCATAGTTTACATATTAACTGCTATACGTGTATAAGTGAGATTGGAATATTGATACATTACACATGGGGTTCAAAGACAACGTCGAATAATGCATTTGAAGTATATCAAGGGCGTTTGCCAAATTATTTTGAACTTGTTGTATCAATTGACAAGCGTTTAAGATACTCTGTGTGATGCTGGAAAGCCTTTATTTTCATACCATGGTACAAATGTAATCCGCGTGCAATGCGCGCGCCTACTCCAGCCCTTTCCATCAACCTGAAAATACCCATCAGTTAACCGGTATATAAGTAATGTATCGTAATATCATTTTTCTGTGACAACTGGGGTAAAAATCTGTTTCAAGAACATGCAGAAACACACCGATTAACCGGTTTATCTTACAACTAATGTTAACGAGAAAACGGTTTCCTCGCTGCTAACATTGGGTTTTTAGTTTTCGTATTAACGCCGGTTGTAAATCAAGAAAACAAGACTACCAATCCGGATGTCCCCGGTTTGAATCAAGGACGGGTTAAAGGAAATCTAATTTTAGAAACGCTTTTCAGTGTTTCCCACCGATCTAGAGATGAACAGGTTAGAAACCCAGAGGTAGTCACACGTGTTTCGGTGCTATACTAGGTGTACGTAAAAGAACCGATGCGTGTATTCGTAAAGAGCTAGGGTCTGGTATCCGGATTCCTTTGGATCTGCAGCTGTCTCTGCAACACCTGCGGAAAAATCCTAAGGTCGGCCGTCCCAATCAAAAAGAAAACCTAGACTTTTACAATGGGATCTTCTGATTGATTCCCAAATTGCAGAACTGTCATCCAAAATGTTAACAACTTGAATTTGATCAGACGGCATGACATTTGTCGTCTGCGTCGGTGCGCAGCTGATTGAAAATGTATATACACTGTACATTTATTCTAATAGACAATAGGCGCAATTAAAAATACTGGTATATTATAAATAGAATCACAGAGATGACCATTGCTGGCATGAAGGAAGTACAAAAACTATTTTTATTATTTTGATAGTTTACCGGAAGTGAATATATGTTCTACTACTGCTTATGATTCGCTAAAAACATTTATGTGAACTACTCAAAAACATCAACATGAAGTCATGTAAAACAAAGTAGTATGTATTCAGACTGGATATGTATTGTGATTGAATGCGTCGTACACAGAAGTAAGTAGCTCTTTATAATCATAACTTTAAAGTTTGTTGTTGACTGTAGCAGTATCCAAACAACTTGGTTTCCGTTTTTTGTATCTGCTCTGATCGGCAGTCAGAATGGCGTAACGCTAAAAAAATATCAAAGTTTGAGTTGGAACGTGAAAAGTTGCACACTATTGTTTGTTCTCTAATCAGATAAGCATGGTACATTGTATCTGTGTATTTCTCATGATTACTGTGAGCCTAGATATGTTTGCAACAACTATATTTCAAATGTTATCTTTGTAGACAATTTTGCTACTATACTAGCCTCAATATTTCGACTACAAAACCGACCAATTTTACAAACTGATATTACATAGATGTCTATCTTTACGTCTCAACCAGTTTGGATCAAAACTGCGGTGGAAATCGTACTGATTTAAATTTCCTTTTTTTCACTGCAACATGAAAATTTCCACTCTAATATGTTAATTTGTTGTTATAATACATAAACACGTTGACATGTGTATGGTTTATAAGTGTTTTGCATAAAAGACTTACAAGTTTCTTATTAATTTTCACTTAATATATTGTTTCTATTTAGAATTAGCTTTACAGGTATGTAATTTTTTTCAAGATATATTGAGTTTAAATAAATACTTGAACCCGTCAAAGTTGGCGACGAGATTCTTGTCGGCGGCATATACACATAGAAAGAAAACGTTCCGCATTGTTTTGAATGATAACTGGGTTAGTTAATAAGTTGGTCTAATTGGCCAGTAGAAACACACCTCCGAGAACAAACTGTATTCCTATGCCTTACGTATATCCAGTGAAGGTAATTAGTGCGAAAAAAAATGAAACGTTGCCATTTGTTTATTTTGAGTTTTGTTTTGTGGTCATTCATCAACACTTGTGAGGAACTTTACTGAATAACAGAAGATGACGTGATGAAAACCTTGTGAATTTCATCGTTTGTACATTTATATATTATACATGTACATTTGTATGTTCAAGTGTTAGCTTTCTAAAAAAGCTACAGACAGAATAAAATATTTCTATCCGCTTCCCTAGTCGTTTGATTAAGGTAACATACTTGTAAACAACTGTAACTTCTCACTGACTGAGAGTCATTGGTTTCAGCCCCATTACGTACGAGACTCTTTGCAGTTGTTACTGGATGATAAGGGTCTAGCACCGGTCCTTCCAAGGAACGGTGATTGATGAACTGCCCGCTCATACCAAACTGACATACTGTTTGAAACGGACTTTAAACTCAAACAAACATCTAGCGCACGAAATTGGTCCTAATTAATGAAACGGTATGAATTTGTTACAGGCGTAACGTTAGTAACATATTGCAACTTTTGTAACATATTAAAGCACCGACGACAAACTAAGGTAAGTCTGTTTCATAGAAGAAAGGAGTAAAAAATATAAAGGCATCCTTTCTAGTTACACGTAACATAAGTACTCTCAACGTAATATGTCTGTAACATCCCAGTAACATCAATAGATCCTTCTTTATTACAAGTTAGAATAATGCAGGTTTGTCCAATGTTACTGTAACATTGTAACATTTTTATATGAAGGCACGTTTTTCAGATACACGTAACATAAGTAATCTCCGTGTAACATCTATGTAACATTTATGTAACATCAATAATTCCTTCTTTAAAACAAGTTTATAATGCAGGTTGAGTGGTCGCTGACTTGAAATCACTGTTATCTCTCATAGATTGAGTTCATTGGTTCGAGCCCTGCTACCGACCTTGTCTCTTTATGCGAACAAGTTGGCAGTTTCTTACGGAGGATAGGAATCTCGTAATAGTTCTTCACAGGAACGATGGTAAGCTAAACAGCCCTCCTGTAAAAATGAATGAAATACGGTTGAAACGAACGTTAAACACATACAACAACAACATCAAGCACTTACCAAGAAGTAGTTACAATCTCCTACTTCACACCTCATGCTATTCTCAAGGCAACAGAGGAGATGTGCTCAAGTTATGGCAGTTCATGATTGAAAGTCATGGTATTGAATGTTTTCAAAGTTTCATCACATACTCGCCAGAGAGACAAGTTCATGTGATCTTATTTGATCTGTGTAATGCAGGCAGTGATCTTAATTCTGAAAACGTTTCAGTTATTTATTTTCTTAAACTTCTGCAAAATATTTAAAAAGATATAAGGTAATACATTGTTTATAATTATCCATTGCACCCATTATAAAACATTTTGACCCATTGTGTTTCGTTTCGACAAGTAGGTCTTTTAAATGAAATTTACAGATTACCAGCAGTAAATGCAAACATGATTACGTAATAATCGCCGATTCTAATGCATACACAAGCGTTACACTGGTAGACTTCACTTCGTATAAGAATGGCGAATTCAGGACAAGTACATGCTGTTTTATTGTAATTAAAGTTCATATTGACCAGTATTAAGGCAGTTTAGATGTCTGCAATATAACATTGCCTACGGTTGGCCAAATTATGAAATAAAAAAAAGCATAGAAAGAGTGTGCACTAAAGATATTTTGTTTTCTTTACGCATACATAATAAATTGCGGTGAAAGGGCCCTTAAGCGTTAAGGTGAGTCAGTACCTTTCGTCGGTAAAATCAAAAGTTGTCACATTTATTTGAAAACTGGTACATGCGTATATCGTGTCCATCTGCGTCGCATGGTTACGTTTATATTTTGGTGACGTCACATGACGACATTTAACAACGCCCTCTTGTGGCAACGTACCGGAACCATCCCATCATGAAGTTATTCTCATATGGCTTTATTTATACTTAACATATTTTCTTTCTGTAAATTCTATCAAAGTCATTAGAAAATGTGCTATACATCCAAGTCTTTCACAAAGCATGTCATATTTTCGTTTAAAGCAATTGAAATAACGTTTGAAACGTCGTCGGTCTTCAACGCTTTTTTGCCTTTTTTACAAAATATTTCAAAATCGGGAAGGTCAAAGTTTATGTAATTTTGACAGTGTTTATTTGATAATATTTGAACACAATTAATGAAATAAAAACAGGACGTCTTCGTCCTAGATTTTTCACAAATAACGCGTGAATGGTACCACTTGAACGTCAAAAGAACGACGTTTGAAAGATGACGTTTAGTTCATGACAATAATGTCACTGATAATTTCTATTCTCTGTATTTGTTTTATCACGGAAGTGCCATACTGCCCGTTGCGATGCAAATATGATCATCTCCAGGTCTATATAACCAATGATTCCCGCCCCCCCCCCCTTTTTTTTTGCCGAGAAACGTAGTAAGACTATGTAAAGTATTATAGCAAACTTTGAAAAATAAGAGTCGGTCCACAAATGACAAAATAACATACCAATAACCACATGACGGTATGCTTCCGGTACGCTGTCGCCAGTTGGCGTTGTTAAATGACGTCACGTGACGTCATGTAAATAAAAACGTAACCATGCAACGCAGATGGGCACGATATACGCATGTACCAAATTTAAAACAAATGTGACAACTTTTTATTTTACTGACCTACCTTAAAACACAAAAACGTGACGGCAGTCAGAAATAAGCGTTCGCGTACTTGGTTCACGAGCGTTTGACGGCTATGACTATGAGGATCTTACATGGCTTGCTGTGGAGGACTGGGTTGTCCCGACCAGATGGAAAGCGGGGGGATAGGAGGAACCGAGCGAAGCGAGGTTCCGACTTCCCCTCGCTTTCCCGAGGGTCTGGACAACCCAGTCCTCCACAGTAGGCCATGCAAGATCCCTTTTCTTGCATACCTTATTTGATTTCATTGCAGTTTCTACGAGAAAACCGCTTAATACTATGTTGCGGTTAATCAAAACTTCATGTTGATTAAATATAATTCCCTACATGGCACCCCTTTGCGTAGGAAATTTGGTAGGTTCACACGTGAATTAGCCACTGTGAATGTATCTTGCGCTAAATGCATAGTGCTTGATGGCATTCAAAACTGTACTTTATTTACGTGGTGAAACAAAAAGATATTAATTAAATCCTAAACAGAAATTCCCCTGACGCACGTCCAGTTTATTTCATTAATGCGACTATACCATCCACATTGACTTAATTTACTGTTTTTGTTTACACAGTGACGTCACTTATGTAGATAAACTGTGACGTCATTTACCGCCATTTTTTTGTTTTGAAAAACGTATGAATGCAGGTTTGTTACTTGAAATGTCTAGATTCTATTGCTATACATTCCTAAAATCTGATGCTCTTTCCTGTGACACCATAAAAAGCACCATTTCTTTTCGCAATCACCTCTCGCTTCAAAACTACATGGATATTCGTTACCAACAATTTTCGTAACTTGAACCGTTATTGCGTCCCCATTTCTAAAAATGAAATTCCTGTTACATTTATTTGAAAACTATCAAAGTTTGTGCTTTCTTATGAGACCGTAGTTTAAATTTATGAAAATTATGACTATCTTTTACAAATAAACCGCCGTGAAACGTATCTCGGAAATAAAGTGTTCCAGGTAGGAGTTGAATACACGAAAGTAGTTCGGATGCTGTTAAGTAAGCCCGCGATGTACTTTCCCTAGGGATTTTTTCCCTCCGCGTGCTGGGATCCGCCAGTACTTTCCCCGGGGGGTATGCAAGAACAGCTTTAAACCCCCATGATAAAATTAAATAAATTAAAGAAAGAAAATGGATATTCAGGTTCGTTTCATTTTTTTTTCTTCCAAATATTAGATCGACTCACTGAAAGTTATTTTTAAAGTTAGTTTGTCGTTTTACTCTTAAAATCTAGTTTAAAGAGTTGCGCTGTGTGCGCACTTTGACAGCTGCTGAAACTGAAAGTATGTTGACAGCAACAGACGACTTCGTTCAGAGATAAGTAAAAAAGATTAAAACTGTTAACTTCTTTATATTTCCAAAATGAAAATTAATCAGAGTGAATAGTGACCACCGCTTTAAAACCATAAAACATCACTGGTTTACATGTATCCGATAGTTAAGTACTACACACTGTCGCGATACTGTTACGCAAAATACTTAACTCAGGCGGAAAGTAGATAAACATCACAAACAATCATCAATGTTTAATATAAATATATAGACCACAAAGAATTTGTTTACTAAAATTTCATTGTTTCAAACAGAAACTGTGCGTTTTTTTCTTCTAAAGTAAGATTTCCTTTGTATTTACCTTTTTAGGAATTATAGACTTGCAATGATGAATAATAAAGGTCATTCATGACATGTATGTAAAGTCATGCGAAAACATCGACAGGAGGGCTATAAAACTCATATCTTTTCAGGAAATTTGGAAAAGTTGCTGCTGCCATATTCAAATTCCAACTCCCAGAACGGATGTCTGAAATACCTGCTAAATGCTGAAGGACAATATTTCAAATTCAAGCACAGAAGAAGAAAAGCTTGCCACAAGTCATGCTTTCGTACAGCATATCACGTCTGCCCGTAATGAACATACAGCATGCATTAACGATATTCAGCGGTCACGTGAGGAAATCAATGAGTACGGCGCAAGACCGGAAGGAGTAATAGCCCCCTGTTCTTCCATTTTAACGTGCATGCATTATACATTTGATTTTGCGCAACAAGTAACATTACCGCAACGTGCTCTTCAGCCCGGGCAAATTTATTTTGTTATTCCAAGAAAAGTTCAAGTGCTTGGTGTGTGCATGGAAGGTTGCTACAAACAGTACAATTATCTGTTGGACGAAAGTGAGACAATTGGTGCAGATGGCAAGGAATCGCATGGACCAAACAGTGTGCTGTCTATGCTTCACCATGCACTTATGACATATGGGTATGGTGAGATGTGTTGCACTCTTCATTGCGATAACTGTTCCGGTAAATATGTTGTTATCAAATAAATCATTCTTAACGTAAATAGACATCGAGTGTAGAATAGTTGCAACTGTTTCGTATATTTGCTACTTGTAACTATATGTGCTGAATCATAAATAAATAGTTAAATTTTCGGACCGTAGATAAAGTGTTAAACTATAATCTATCAATCAATCTGAACAAGTGCGTGTACTTCTATACGATATATACGTAAATTGTATCGTGTTGAATAGAAAAAGTGAAAAATCAACTCGTGCATTTAATGTACGAGTGCACTGATGTTTTCTCGGCTTCCAAAACTTATATGACTATTACAGCAAAAATATTTCAAGTTAAAACAAAATTCAGTTTACGTTTGGATATTTGGCATGGTGAGTTATGACTGGACTACACAGAGAGATAACGCTGACGTTTCAAGTGCCCGGACATACACGCTGCCTAGTGGATGCAGGTTTCGCCCATTTCAAGAAATTTTATCGCAGGTATTTGAATTAACGTACATAAAAAATTGAATGATTTAATACTGATTAATCCCATAATTACACGTCAAAGTAATGTAAGTTTTGAAATAAAAAATAAGAAAACATACTTCATAACTCATTAGCAATTATGACTAGCAATTACAGTTATGAAAAAAAACAAAAACTACCATTAAAAAAGATAGCCGGCGCAATTTTTACTATATGAAAGCGATTGCTAGATTTTGATAGTAAAATTAACTTTATTCTGTCGGAAGGCGCCAAATGTCACATGGTGGGGACACACAAGAACCTTGACCGGGATTCGAACCCATGTGCCTTCCCTTGCATCTCCCAACTGATCTAACCGGCTTCTTGTAAATTTTGTCCCCCATAGTAACTAAGTATCTATCGCGACATTTGTATCAGGAAAACAAACTTTACTCTTGTTTTTCTTATAGAATATGCTACTCGAATTATTGACCGTAACTCACTGGTCGAGAAAGTATAAATACTCTACAATTATAATTAACATAAATTTGGAGGTAACAACATACATTATACTATGTTGATAGATATGAATTATTTACTTACTTAAATTATTAACCCATTCAAGAAAGACTGAAAACGCACGAGTATTTTATTGTCTATTCTCATTCGCTATTATCCAATTAGAAGGTGCCTTACAGCATAAATTTCTCATTTCAAAAAATGTTGTACATTCTACTTGTCTTTTCATTGGCGGTTGAAGAGTTTCAAACTTCCGGCCAAAAGCGAGCTTGATACGGCTGCGCCGAAAAAGCTGAAATTGCAAGTAAAATAGCAACAGTAGGCTCATAGTTTTGCATCTGCTTCCGAGGGCTGCTCTTTGGTTCCGGTCTGTACTCGTGCCGAAAAGGGTTATCGTAAAATTCTTCCGCGGGATTAAAAAAAAATTCCATTTTTAGATAGATATTTACAGATTTTCACTGTCTTTTATAATTTCAACTTGTGTGATAGTATATACATGTATATGGTACCTTGTCCTTTTTACAAACGTTGGTATATGTTGTTATTGTAGTAATCGGTTTAAAAACCCATCCAGGGCTTATGTTTGTCGACTGAACATAAAACTGATCTTACTCTTTTTTTTAAATTTTAGATCCGACTGTGATACGATGGATGAATTAGAGGGCGTTGTTAATAATTCGGCACAGTCAAATGAAGGCGTAAGATGTAAAACAGCGCAAGGAGAGCATACATTCGAATGGTATGACTGGAAATCGTTTCTCAGTCGCTACTTTCGTCCGATAAAGAATATTCGGAAATACTTTTATTTAAGACTCAGCAGCGCACAGCACGGGTTTGTCTTTGTGAAGCAGTACTCGGACGGCGTGGAAGAGCCATGTCAAATATTGAAACCCTCGGCTAAAGACTTTGATGTGCATTTTATTTTCCACAAGTCATACATGCTGTAGGTTTAAGCAATGATAGAAAGGCATACCTGTACAAAAACATCAGACTATTCGTGAAATTGCAACACAGAGGTGTATTATGTCCTCCTGTTGACGTTGAAGAATAGGACAGCTCGTTCACAAAGGACTGGTTAAATATAAGCCTGAGATGTAATTCTTATGAACATACGCTGCTACTTTTTACAGCTGTTTTTGTCCAGACCATTCGAGTACTTTTAGCTCACCTTGATACGGCTGTCTGCACTTCACAGAACTATAAAACGTATCACTTGAACACTGGCACCATTATTAAGCTTTTCAAGATACATAATTTTCATTTATTATTGTTAGCTCTGATAACAGTTGTCTAGTTTATTGCATATCCTTTACGAGTCCAATATTTCAATTATTTTAAACTTTACCTGTCGTTTAAATATGCATGTATGCGCTTTCGTTAAATACATAAATTGTTTATGTGTTTTAAATATTTAACTAAAACGTTATGGTGGACATGTGTCACTACGCACGTGCGTCAGTGTGTTTCTTTTTTTGTATTAAATTCTAGTACCCGATTGCGCAAAGTGCACCGTTTTTGAAATCATGCAGATGGCAATATTTAACACTTTTACGAGGATGATAAGTTTGTATTCAGACGAACATGGACGGTTACATTAATTTTATTTTTAGGGCAAATTACTGAGTTACAAAAGTGTTAATGTATTGTTGATTTATACGTTTTGTGAAATGCAAAATATATCAAAAACACCGATAGATTGTCTTATATTTCAATTTCATAGACGCAACAAGATCATTTTCTGTGGTTGCCACGGAGACAACAACAACAATACCAATCCATGTGATGACAGATTTGAATGATTTTTATTATTTCAAATATTGAAATACGATATACTAGGCTGCTGAGCAAGTGTATATTTCACAAAGCACACGGATAAGAGGAGACAGCATTTGAATTCTAAAGACGTACGTTTTCACGCGAAAACGTAATTTTGCAGCATTGACAGCCAGTCTTTAAAATGTTGTTTCTTAAAGAATAAAACAGGTATCTCAATGAAATATACATTTTCTTTTTTCTGAAGCACCGTACATTTGTCTTTCAGAGTATAAAAAAGTGAATTTGTAAAATTTCACCCTTAATGGCCCTTTTGTCGCGTCAGCCATATAAGTAAGTGTTCGTTTTGCTTGCACACTTACATGTTTCATTGCAACTCGAAAAGAAAATTCGAACCCTAAGACAGATGGAATATGAATAGGTCCATCAACAGTATATATGGATCAATGTATATATTCAGCATTTTTTTCATATTGTTTAATCTGGTATGCACGATATTTACGTGCAATCATTTCCAGATATGCATGTGTACTCGATGAAAGTGTTACATACATGATGATCATGCAAAACAATACATCCTTTCGGGAAAAAATAGATTTTAACTTCATTATCCGTCCAAGACTTTTTAGTGGTAACTGATTGATGTAAACGGGCCACTTTGAAATGGTCCTTGTAACTAACATTAAATCGTTACTAAATGGAGTCAATTTGTGACGTCGTTTAGCGGCAATCATGTGGCAATCATGTGGAGCCACCATGCGTGCTTACGGCCAGCAGATTAATTAGAAATTAATTGAAGAAAATTAATTGTTCGAGATTTACATATTCAATTCAATTCAATTTTCAATATATTATCCGCCTCTATAATATATCACACCCGTCTAATGGCTCGGGTTTTTTTAAATACAGGCGGGTGAAAAATCGAAATATCCCACGCCAAAAAGCAACGTGACATATAATACTAGTCAACGAATACATGTAAAATACCAAATTGAAAACCGCAAAACTCTGAATTGTGTAACATGTACTTTAAAATATTTTCTTCTTCTGGCATGGTGTACGCCCCCCCCCCCCTCCCCCCTCCCCCTTGAATTATCTTCTTTCTTTATCCGTTATTGGTTTCTGTAGATAATTGGATTCAGTAGAGCGATTCTGGCCCAACAATGTCTCATTTTGTTACTTTCGGTTTGAAGAAATATTTGTAGGTTATAAATTGAACCGGAATATTAGATATGTGACCACATTCACAGTATGAGTATTAGCCAATGATAGACCAGCTTCTGTTTTTCATAATTAGCGACTGTATAGCTACTATAACAGTAGGTAAAAGTTGATAAATGATGATGCACGTGGTTAAATGTAGCATTGTCAACAGGCTAGATGATAATAATTTCATTAAAACTCGAAGATAATCATTTCAGCCTTTTATTCTGACAGGGCTCGATCATCTTACATTTTTGGGAGCAAAGGGAGTTAATTGAATAAGAAATGAATGAATAAATAATCATAAAATTAAATAGTAAATGTAAGGATTGAATGCGAGTCAAGGTTAAAATAGTTAAAGTCTTATATGAAGAAACAAATGATAAAAGTGAAGAAAATTATTAATTTCACTTCTGATTTTCAATAGCATCTAAGCATATTTAAAATGTATTGTGGTAAGTACATTGTCAGTGTAATATCAGAAATGATATGCATTTTTCTCTAACTGAGTAAAGTGTTGTGTCATGTAAAGTTTTTTATGTAAATAAATTACTCAAGTAAGTTACTTTTGCTACTGTCTGTGAACATTGTAAAATATATAGGCAAAGAGACATAATTTACGCAATAAAAATGCTAGTTTAACAGATAAATAGTTTGCATATTTAATGCTATGTACAGCGGAAATAACGTACATGTTTAGAGTAGTTCATATTAAGTATCGCCAAGCTTTTAGCTAAATGAATTTAGAACTGTGTATTTACTTTTCAGGCGGTTATATAAGTATACCCGGATGAGGAAGTTCGTTGAACGAAGGACATACACGCTCAACAAAATGAGAGTTTTTTTAAAGAACTTTAATGTAAGTATAGATTATTTCAAAAGTAAACATACACAACACGTGTAGCTCCAACTTTGATACAAGAGATGACAAATCTACAGAGCATGTGGTACGGTTGCTCTTTCGTAGAAATTGTCCATTATAAGAAAGAAAAAACAAATATAGAAGATTGCCTCTAAATTAAATTACACATTAAATTTATACGTTATTTTAAGTTAAGAATATCTGAAATATGCAAAAATAAAAACCACTATGAAATGAAAAACAGTTTTTTTCCCGTTATCCAGTGTACGCTGTACTGCTAATTACAATGTGCATTCTTCTGTAGATTTATACTGCTGATGATAGCATAAAGTACTAGTATTTCATTTCATAATTTTCATTTCTCCTTCGTGGAAGACGATCGAAAGCTATTTGATAAAACATATATAATACCAGTTGATAAGATTTACACACGAAGCGACACATGAAACCTAGTCGGATATAAACAATATTTATGTAAAACTGAGTACTAAACTATGCAGACTATGATCATTCAAAATACCAATGTTACAATCAGATTAATATTTACTGTCACGAGCATGCGTTTCACATCGAAAAAGCCGTCACCGAGGGTAACTGTTGCTCTGCCTAGTTCCCGCTCGTAAACAC
>JAFMSR010002488.1:0-23757 GCA_022818135.1 Saxidomus purpurata
GCAACATATTTTCCCAATAACTGCGTCTGAAACAACTCGTTATTCTCTAAGAAATGAAGAAAAATTTACTACAATAGCTAGACATACACTAATATATTTTATTATGCATCATTTTTACCATCTTCTGTTGAATTATTGAACTCATTTGAATTCGAAATTCGAAACTCGGTATTTTTAAGTATATAAGTATAATAAAAAAAATTATATATTATAAGTCAAAATTAAGAGAATAAGTAAGACGTCCGTTTCTTGTTCTTGTAGTTTTTTGAAAATGACAGTGCATTGTTTTTAGCGTTCTTTACATATAAATCATCGTGCATATTTTTTTTTTTGGTACCACGGTTTCTTCTTGTCCTTAAGACAAGACAACGTATAAAATCTTGTGAAATCGTCATCATTGATGAATGATCCATAATGAGTAAGAAAGTATTTGAAACAGTTATGCAGGTCGTTGAGAAAAGACGAACGGTATTTTGATGGTATTCAGGTGATCCTTTCAGGAGATTTTTATTAACTCCCCCCAGTATCAGACGAATTGCTGAGTGACTTAGGAAAAAAGAGTTTTATGGAATCATTTCTTTTCAGCAATACCTCGCCATATTACCCTTCAAAATGCTCACATTGGTTTACAGTTAAGAATGATGCACAAAGCACAGTGGATGCTTTAAAAACATATAAGAAATAAGTTTTACCAAGTTATTTCTGTTAGTTACAAATACAAATTAAGATGTGCATAAAGGGTGGATTTATTATTTTTGACTAGGATATAGTCAAAAAGGTTTTGACAGATTTCCTCTATAATTCAATGTTAACGAAACTGTTCTACAGACCGTTATTTTTGGTAATAACTATGGCAATGTTTATTATTCTAGGAGTATAAATCTTTAATGTTTTATTTAAATGTATGATGGTCACTTTAAACGGTAATTATCACTTTAATCTAAACTTTCGTAAAACCTTTATAGTACACACCGTCGCTAGAGCGGTTGAATTTGGCGCCAGGTGAGATGATAATAACAATTTCTGTATTCGTAAGCGCAATTTGGTGTCCGGCTCAAAACTGCGCTAATACACGACCGGGAGCTATTCGACATCAACAGTATCCAGCTCCAAAATACAGGTAGTTTTTGAAATTTGTGTCGGTTTTCTTTTGAAAATGAGAATGTCAGCTCCAACGACTTTGTGTACGAAGAGGTAAACATATAGACTACTGATTGGCACCGGTAAGTTTTCGTAAGGTGTAATGTGGATTCTTGAAATGCATCATGAATTGAACGAAGTAGTAATTTTTCCACCATTGGAGTCTGGTATCTTGTGGTTTATAGAGACATATAGTGAAAAAAAAAAATAATTTTTTCACTATATGTCTCTATAAACCACAATAAATCACTTCAACCGCTCTAGCGACGGTGTGTACTATAAAGGTTTTACGAAAGTTTAGATTAAAGTGATTTAAATAATTTTTTTTTAATGTTTCCGTTGAGTGACTAAACCTGTTCTGTGTGTATACTGAGTTCTTATAGTATGTGAATATGAAAAAAAAATACAAGATAGACACAATTGGGCCAGAATCGCTCTCCTGAACCCAAGTGTCTGTGAATGAAAGCAAGTGTTGTATCCTCTTATTTCTCACTGTAAAGAATGACCTCCAATAGTCAACACATACCTGTATAGCAGTGAGAACAATCTCCTTCTGTGGATGATAATGAGATGCTGTGACATTGGGCACACTACAAATCTTTGTGTCCTCACAAACAAACACACAGGTAAGTAGTCTCCTGTAACTAAAAGATTAGAGAACCAAAGTGCAACATTATACAGTGCGAAAAGTAGAGGTGTAACGATCCATCGCGGTACATGGTGCAAAAAAATAGAAAATAATGAATAAAGTGTATATTTTATTAGCTTTCCAGCATGTTCAGTGTCAGATATAAAACATTTTAAAATATCTTGTTTTAAAAAAGTTACAGTTAAAAAAAACACCCCTAACAACACAATAACATGGACTATCGTCTGCTGCTAGCATTGATCTGTTGATCTCTTATCAGTAGAGTCAGTGTACCAAATTTCGCACAGGACGCGGTTTCGCACACCTTCTAGAACTTTCTATGTAAATTCTGAGTAAACTGTTGTTGATTTTGGCTTGTTTTTGTTTTATTTTTATGGGATTTGGGTAGACTCAGACAAAAATGACATCGGAAGGATCCTGTTTCTGGGCCTCGCTTTGGAAAAAGCAGACGTTTACATAAACACATCATACAGTGGCGCTCACGTTTTTGTTCCGTTTTTCGGCAGGAAAACGCGAGCAGCGCCCGTTTTTCGCCCGTTTACCGAACGGGGCGTTTTTCGGCTCGCACCGTTTAAAAAACGCGTTTTTCTGCCCGCCCCGTGAAAAAAAACGGCTGGTTGCACTGCACATGCGTGAAAAGCGAGTTCCTGTTTTTTCCCGTTTTTTTTACCGGAGTATCAAATGCGCATGCGTGAAAAGCGAGTTCCTCCGTTTTTCGCCGTTTTTTCCGGGGTAGCAAATGCGCATGCGCCACATGTGTTTTTCTTCACTGTTTTAATTTTTTGTAAAATTATGCCTATCCGTTCAAACTATTAAAAATCGCGAGTATAATTATAGATGTTAAGTTTATAATGTGGTCCGATTAAGATTGTTTTTTTTTGTTTCTTATTTTCAAAAACAAAGTATAACTACCACCAGCCTGTTAGATCATTACTTCCGCGTTTTCATCATAACATAAAATAAGCGGGTACATATCCGACAAGATGGAGAGCGAGGGGAAGGCCTTGTGATAGATAGAAATAATTTAGCACCTCCACTGTCCCTATTATGTTACTATGAAAAATCTATAACCAGTAGATATACATTTAATTAAATTAAACCTGCTCGATCATATGATTTCAGTTATCAAAATAAAACTATAACATCGGCAGTTGAGAATATTAATGGCCATGCTTCTGGTTCAATTAACATAGATTCTTTAATTTGTCCATGTACAAAATTTCCATATTCTTGTTAACAACTTAATCGCTCTCGAGACTAACTACTATAGGAATCGCTCTTGTCAGACTTTTCATATCCTGATAAATTGCAAAACGTATAGTAATATCACGGACCTATATACACATATAGTGTATATAGGTCCGTGGTAATATATTTAGGAAATAGATTTCACTTTTGAGTGATATACCGGTAAGTATATCACTGCGGGGTGTTAATGCGTAGTAATCTAATTACAAAGGCCTGAGTGATTAATTTGAAGCATCTACCAACACACAGTGATATAACAACCGGTATATCACTTAAAAATAAAATCTATTTCCACTCTAAACCGTTAATCTAAACAAAAACATGTTCGATGGGGTACTATTTGCTGCATTTTCATGAAGTCGCTGTCTTGAAAGTTGTAGTTTTCCGTGCATTCCATGCATTTCGTGAAATTTTGGCTGTTCTTTTTTACTTCTCAAAAAAGCGCTATACGTCTTATTTTTGTTGTGTCTGATATTGCTGGCGATACCGGAAGTGTAGAAAATTTTACTGCAATTTTTTTTTACATCACGTGAATTCATTAACAACAATACCAATCCAAGCGTATTAGCACAGGCACACTCGTAGATGTCGTGTGAAAATTACAAGGGAGGTAATTTCAGCAGTCAAAAATAGTTCCGGACCCCTAGCGTGATATACTTAATAGTTTTATCACGCTCAAATCCTTCTTTGTGTATATAGGAGAAATTTCCAATCGTGTTAGAATATGAGTTATACTAACACAAGTGGCATAAACATAATAAGGTTGTTTATTATTTTACGATAAAATACAGTACTTTTATCAAAGGCCGGCAAGGTGCCAAAAAGGAAGTATTTGCAAGACGTATGTAAACAACCTGTCCAATTGCATTTTGTGTTTTCAAGTTACAATGATGTACTGCTACAAGTTGAATATAGAGTGCAAGAAAAAATTGTAATAATAAATATGTGCCATCATTTCATCGTTTATTCTAAAATGATTCATGGTTTTGTCTCTATGTACAAAGAATTGAAAAATTATGCTATATTAAATCATAAACAATGCAGGAACCGATATGCTGTAACCATTACGTCATATTGCACCGCATGACTTTAAATGAGTGTTCGCATAGAAAACGCTTTGCATTTATTAACCTTTTGTAATATCTGGTCATGTTAGAATCAAAATATCATCCTTCTCAGCTTTGTAATAGTCTTATAAACAATTATCTGTCGTACTGATGCGCTGTTAAAAATGGTTAATTACTGTGTATTAGTGCTCCAATTCATTGTTTTTTAAACGATGAACACCGCTAGAACGGATGTTATTTCATAAATAAAATAGTTATTCGCTCAAATGCAAAAAAAAATCACTTGTGCTATGTAGTCATTTTTTAAAAATTACTAAGCATTTGAACTCCTGTGTTTTATTCAACAACAAATACAGGGACACATTATTACTTCATAATTAAATTTACTTTGAAGTATTCACACTTCCTTGGCAAAGTCATTAAATTCTATTTGTTAACAATTGAATTATATACCGACAGTTATTAGTTACTGTCTGTCATTGCCATGACAAAAAAAGCACGCAGCTAAGAAATGACAGAGAAATTGCAGATTTTCGCTTACTTGAAAATACCACAGTACGGGGTGTAACCATACCAGTGCACGTATCGCATCTCAAGGAAATTGCAATATACCGGTCTTATCGCACCCCTACTCATTGCACATGTTACAGATGGACTGCCTATTTTACTTGCCATAAGGATACTTCTTCCTTAATTTGGCATTAAAGTGATCAAACCCATGACTCTTGTATTGATGCAAACACGCAATTACTGCCCCATAGCAGCTCTACCATTTAGCTAAAACTAGAATTAAGGCAAGTATTACTTTTAACTTTGGATTTTATCTCAAGGCATTTAAACGAAGGCAGTGGTAAGGTAGCCGGATACAGCTTCATAGACTTTGTATAACTGTGAAAAATAATCGATCAAGTGGAACACGCCAGTAGTTACTGTAAAACAGGTCCCGAACAAATGAGGGAGAAAAGAATGGATAAACACACCATAGTCAAAGCGGCAACTATAACAATGCCCCACACCCCCACCTCAAGGTAGCATAATAAAATAGAACTATCACTAAAGGTAATGAATACCCCCAAAAAAACCCATCTCTGAACGCCATACTGACACAGTATTCTTAATTATATCACATTTGATGCTTATAATTGGACTATGCACAATGACTGTAGGCATGCTATTTATCTCTTCTGTGTATCATTATTTTGACCAGAGGGTTAAGAAAATCAGAGTGCACAATATTTAATTATCTTAAACACCTGTCACCTTGACGTAGTGACCCAAAACATTGACCAAGTCCAACAAGGCATGATATTTATTACTTTGTGAAATATCATTAATTTGTGATAAGGGGTTTTGGAGATAGAGTGCAAAATATTTTACTATCAAAAGCCCGTTAATGTGACCTTTGACCTAGTTACCAGAAATATGGACCATGCACATCAAGGCATGGAACGTATCATTTCTGAGAATAATAATTTAATTCTAACCAAGAGTTTTTCAGGGATTGAGTTCCGTAAGTCTACGGATAGACGGACAGACAGTCAAGCTGAATCCAGTATACCCCCTTACACTTTGTGCAACTGGGGTATAGAAACATTTCCGCAGGTCGAGACATTGGTAAATTGTTTTGAAGGTGACTGAATAAAAATTAGCCACTACAATAAACAGTCCTGTTCTTTCAGTTTTTACTATTTTTTATTTTTTATTTTCATACACAAGAATATTATGACTGAAAGCTGCAATGAAGATTCATTCTTCAAGAGAACTGAGTTCCATTTAAGTTGCTCATCTGAGCAACCAATAACATTGTTATTAATGTCACTGTCGTACTCTAGTTCTGTAGTAACCAAAACTGTATGTACTGCAGTACTAAATAGTATTCTATTAAATTGCTAAAGCACTGCATTTCTGCATTGTCCAAATCAATTCAAAATCTCTCGATGCATTAAAAAGTTACAACCTGAAAAAATTGAAAAAAGTTCTCATGTGTCCATTTGTTATCAAAGTGCGACCTTGATATTTGAGCTTGCATTCACCATGCTGTGATATATAAATTACTAAGGTTATTTCACATGCTATATTCTTCATCACCAGCTACTGTTCTAGAGTTTCAATGACTTCTCTTATAAGAACAAAAATTCACACCTAGCGTAGCATTATCACTTCAGCTGCAACTTGGGATTGTATCCAATATGGATGTTGTCTGGCCAAATGATGTTTCTTGTGAGCTATCAATTTGCTGATTTTACTGTTGTTCTTTCCTTATCTTCATCTTCAAAAAATCAATGTACATGAATTCCAAATATGAGTAAACTCAGCGAAGTTCTTCTTTAATGTTAACTGCATGTTGTCAATACATCAAGTGTTCCATTGTCTCACCTCAATTATCAATTCTTTTCATTTGATGCTTTTGTTTTCCTGTTTTGTTTATTCCGTTGAAACTAAAAAATCTACTTTTATGCATATGATGTCAAGTCTCATCACCAAGGTAATATGATGAATAAAAAAAGAACTTCATCTTCTAAACTGATACAGCCATCTGGATCACCACAGAATCCTTCAGTTAACAATTGCAATGATAGACTGTTTTCTGTTGTTTTCATATCTTGGTCTATTGAACTTCCCTCAGCACTGCAGTACATGACGCTTTTTTCTACAATAAATTAAGAAGAAAAATTATCAATTGCATTTTGTTTTAAGTCTTACAACTTATAACTAATACACATACTGAAAATTTACTGACTGAATAGTTAACAGTGCAGGTTATGATCAGACTACATGATTTTGATCTGCACAAGAGGCAAAAGTGTAAGCAAATTGCTAAAAACTAAACTAGATGCCCACGTGCAACATGTCATCCCTGCCAGCTGTCAAAAGGACTAACTCCTTACCAAATAGAGATAGGTCAAAATTCACCAAAATATTGGATGTAACATGCATGTTGTACCACATAAAGGTAGTCTTGATTTTTCTCTACGGCGAGTAATAAAAATGTTACAATATAAGCTATTTATAGTAAAACAAAGGGAAGAAATTCTAAAAACAAAGGAAGCTCATGGTGGTGAACATTTGTGCAAGGTAATTTCAAAATCCCTCCATACATGAAGAGGAAATGCTGTGGACAAAGATATTCTTGAATTTGACCTTTAACCTCTAAGTGTGACCTTAGACCTAGGGACCTGGTTCTTGCACATGACACTAAGTCTCATGGTGGTGAACATTTGTGCCAAGTAACATCAAAATCCTTTCATGCATAAAGAAGAAATGCTCCGAACAGTCATTCTTGAGTTTGACCTTTAACCTCCAAGTGTGACCTTGACCTTAGACATGGGGACCTGGTTCTTGCACATGACAATCCGTCTCTTGATGGTGAACATTTGTGAAAATTAACATCAAAATCCTTTCATGCATGAAGAAGAAATGCCCCGGACAGTCATTCTTGAGTTTGACCTTTAACCTCCAAGTGTGACCTTGACTTTAGACTTAGGGACCTGGTTCTTGCGCATGACAGTACGTCTCATGATGTTGAACATTTGTGCCAAGTAATTTAATAATCCTTTGATCCATGGATAAGTTACAGCCGAGTCAAACTAAATTCAGACAGACGCAAGCTCGCTCACAAGGACACAAGCATGCACATGTATACACCGAACCATTATTTGGACACCTATATTGAGCTTTCGTAAGCTGCTTGGCAAAAATGGTTATGATGTTTAACAAATATGTTGACCCAGGAATCAAAATGTACAGGATTTACAGTAGATTGTCTATGTAGTGTATTAGGATTTGTTTAATGCAAAGTAATTTATCAAACTTGTAATGTTTGCTAAATATAAAATATTTCTAAGCTAAAATGAATTACAGGAATTTAAGTCCAGATATTTCATATTTCATTTCTAAGCTTGTCATGAATATGATCAACATGTGAATTTAAAAAGTGTAGACAAATTTCTTGAAAAAGGCAATATTGCCGAAAATTTGAATTAAAGAGTTGTTTTAAATAGAAAAACAGTAAAATGAATTAGTATGAACTAATGACTTTTCGAGCTGAAGGTTGATTCTGGCTGCCTGGCCATCATTTTGAAGTAAAATCTTTTATTTTGTGTGATTTATTGTTAAATGTCTTAATATTATTAAACTCCCTAAATGACAGATGTAATATCACAGATCTATAAACCTTGAGCAGCATTTTATAGATTCAAATCAAAATACTCTGTGTTTAAACTTTGTGTACTTAGTGAAATCCTAGACATTTCTAATTCTTTGAGACTCTTAAACATATCTGGACTTAAATTGCCTGAATGATTGAACTGTTATTTAAATAAAAAAAAGATTGTCATATTTTACATAGTGTCTAACTTGGAACTCATTAAAAAAGACTTTACTACTTGATATCTGATATTTACTCAAAATTTCCCATAGAACAACACTTCTTCAGTTTAGTTTTTAAACTTCCAAAAATGATTTTCAATCAGAAACTTCCAATTTGAAAAATAATTCTACAATTCCAACTATGGTTCAATCAACTGATTATGAAATACAGCTGTTAAATGCATTTCAATAAAACTGAACAAATGGTGCGAATATAAAATAAAGCGTCCTGCTGACCAATAGTTCTTCAGTATAGCCTGAATTTTGACCTTGAATATTGAATAACTATAAGTATAAACTAAACTAATTACAGTAAGATCTCAGTAAAACCATGGTTCAGTGCTCAAAATTGAGACTATAGTGTACTTTATGGCCCCTCTGACATATCTATGTTATGTAATCTTACATAACATACTGATAAGGGAGAAATTGAAGCAAAGGTTTAAGTACAGCCTAAGGCAATAAAACAACTTGAATAGGCTGTGGATTAATGAGGGACCAGCTTCATTTCTTAAAACAAGAGAATAAGATTAATTGTTCCAATGAATAATGTACAGACCACTTTTTTCTACTAGTTTTTTAATGAAAATGACAGCTATCAGAACTGCAGCATTTTGTTGAAAATCCCAAGTTCTTTAATAATACCAGACATTAATTTCTGCCTTTCTGATTCAAATGCAGAAAATGATAAAAATATTTCACTTTTAAAATTGTGATCTTTTTCAACAGTGCACACTATTTATTGGCAAATAAATATTGTTTAATAATCAACATACCATCAAGTCCAAAATGTACAGGGTGACTGCATGTATATTGAATTTAGGGGTTTAAAAGCTGTGGACAACACACAAAGTTAAGGAAACCTAAAGCAATATGCAATAAGACCATCACTTAAATAAAGACGTTTCAGAAAATATCAAGTATATTATTGGTCATGTTGGTACATTAACCTAATACCACTGGCACTGGACACTAAATCAATAGAAAAGTAAAGGACATACACTGGTAACTTTGTTTATAACAAACTCATTGGTACCATATCATTATCCGGAGTTTGTTATATCCATATAACATTTTCATAAGAAAAGTAAAATAAAGAAAGAATCTCGGGCAGAGAAAATATATTCCTTATATCCTGATTTCGCTATATCCACAGTCTTACATACAAATTTTACTATAAATCAAATATCATTTCTTAATAAAATATCATAAAAACCAGAATACACAAAATTTAATAAACAGTTTTAAGAAAAACATGTAGCACTGATTTCTGTGAATGCTCTTTAAGAATGGTGTTGATTATTGTTATTTTACATTAAAAGGAAGAGTCACCCCAAAAAGTTCCTGTCTGGCCGGTCAGGGAGAGAGGGATAACATGTACATGACGCCATGCAATCCTTCTACAATTTGCTTCCTTCCATCATTTCGAAAACAAATTTCAGTATAGCATCGCCCCTACTTAAAGGACCAACCATTTCTGACTTTTGTAACACTTTCTTAAAGCACATTTACCTGCCGAACTCTATACTTTAACACCAGACACTGGTCAGTCAGGACTATATAGATGCATACGTTAACCATTATTTAACTAGCTGTCGGTTCAGCAACCGGCCAATCAGATCTAACCACTGCTGGGATTCAAAACTTTGACCCTCACCCTACTCCCAAGGCAGATGCCACTATACCAAAAGTGACAGTATGTATGCATTGGCAAAGTGGGCGGGAGGGGGCGGGTTAGAGAACCAGACCTTTTCATTCTAACATGTGGGAGCAATTGAAATTGCAAGTGAAAATCTATCAGACACTTTTCACCCATGTACAGCTATTTCACTGTTTATCCAAGGTCGGAATAGAAAAACTTGCTACAGTAAAGTTATCTGCTTTCATATTAAAAAAATTATATGATGAAAATTTGATTTAAATTGCTTCTTAGAAGGACGCTTGTTGGTAAACAGAGAAGTAACTTTTACATGTTTCATTAACCCTTAAGTCCGTGTGTCAAAAATACATGGTTATTTCATTGTCGATATATACCAACAAAAATGCTTTAAATTTGCATTTGTGCATATAAATGTTAAATACTGCAATGTACAGCTGTTTCTCTTCCTCAGTAACCAACACGCCAGTTTGAGCCCCCAGAAAGAAATACCTGGCAGTGACGGTCAATTTTTTATAGGCTTTTTTGTCATGTAAGTACTTATGTCGCTTAAAGGGGCACTCCCTACATAGTACATCTAGCAGATTAAATTCTCGAAACAAAGATTATGTGTTCAATGAACGCAAAATGATAAATAAATACAATTTCAAAAAAGAACCTATGGCAAAAAATGCCTCATTTTGCCACAATTAATCAGGTAAGGTGACTCATCAGCTGTCATCGCTGGTCTCTATGCATCTATAACTTTGAATAATTATAATAACCAAGAAGTTGACGATCTTTGTTTACCTTGATACTAGATTGTTTTTATAATAGCTCTATGTTTTCAAAAGTATGACATCACGGCAAAGCCGAGAATAGGTAAAACTGCAAAAATTATCAGTACCCGGATGTGCGAGCTGAGAATTATTTTTATGAAAATTAAGGGAAATCGTACATGCACAACTTAAGGACTACGCACCACGTTAGAACAACAAACCACAGTACCAGTAGTACCATGAGTACTGTACAGGGATACAATTGTTTATGAACTGTTAACTTAAAGTCTATTAAAACCTGACATTTTACCATATATCTGACGGTCTGATCATAAGATATAGATATGTAGGTTATATCCCTTACCCGAAAAGACAACAAGAAAATTTGTAAATTTATCATGTTTATATCATTATGCCTCAATGTTTTATCAATGTTTCACGCCCATAATAACACAAACTGAGTTAGCATTCTACTGATTCTGTAACAGCAGCATGTGACCACTGGAATTATACTGTCAGATACTGTAGCGTGGTGTCTATTTTCGTGTTTTCCTTGTGATGAACCCTAATGTCCATAACAGTTTGTCAAATACCAAATTATAATTTTCAGCTCTGCATTGTGTAACAGCATTTTCCTGAAGTTGAATTTTTCATACCAGTACTGGTTGAAGTCCTACATCCGGACGCTGTTTAAACATATTTTACGATAACTCTGGTAATTTTTGTATCTAGCAAACTTTTAACAGAAGTAAGTTAGGTCTTCTCCCAAAAGAAAACTTCTAGGAAAAAATCATTTATATATTTTTGCGGCCAGGTAGTGAGGTCACCAAATTGCTTAATTATATTGCCCAACTGTACCATGTATCCGGACAGCATTTTTAAAAAGATTTTATTTTTTGTGATGCTATAGCTTTTGAATTGTGTAAAATGTTTCAATCATTTGACCCATAAATGAAAAAAGTTAAACTTGTGATTTTTATTTGCCGGGCCTCACAGAAATATTGAGCAAGCACAGTATGTCATTTTCAATTTCCTCTCGACAATGTTAACATGCTTTCAGTGACTAACAAAATAGTGAGATTTCTTGATCAAATTATTAATACTTACATTATACTGTCATTTTTGCACTTTGATGATTGAAATCAAGTGTCTGTTTGATCAACAATATATATGACTGTAAATATTAATTAGGAAATAATCTATGACTTTGAGCGCTTTATCGGAATTGAAGCATTCCACCGCGAGGCGATGTGCCTGGCGGAATAATTCACTAGGACAAAGCCATAAATCATTTTGATTCTTATTATCTTATAAGCCGAAATGTTTTAAAATGATCGTAACTACTACGGACCTTTTTTCAGTTTGGCAGTAATGTGTAAAATTGCATACATAGTGGCTGTTGGAATTCACTCATCTATACAGGCAACCACTCAAGATAACACACTATATTATACAAACTTATTTTAGTTTTAATCATCTAATACATGAAATATAAAAAAAACTGACTGTGACATTATGCAGAAGATGTAAGATTCAGAACCGAACAAAGGAGACAATCAATTAAATGCATACTGTAATTTAAACTTTTGAACGTTTTAATGTGGAGTAATGACGTCAGTGTGATGACATAAACGTTTTCATTCTTTGTTTTGTCTCCCGGAATCAAAACAATGCATGACTGACTGTGAATGCTGAATTTCTTGACTTTTTGAAAGGAAAGCAATGGGACGGTACTCTAAGGGCTACTTGACATAATCAAAAATAATATTTAGGCTCTTAAACAAAACTTTTTCATGTGACTGATGTACTTATACAATATTATTCCTCTTTCTATATATTTGATTTAATTTAGTGCACAGGAGTAAAGTAGAAAAGTCAGAAGGAGCTACTTTCATGTCCGAAACTCCGCCTACATAAAGCACTCGAATTGACTTATAGAAATAAACCATACAGTAGGCATATTAGAACAATAAATCACGCATTTTCACAAGTGTCCGGTTTGATTGTCGTCCTTGTCTGGTGGTCTCCAACCAGTATAGTAGAAATTAGCTTTCCAAATATTTTGTAAACATAACATGAGCTTAATATCAGTAATAAATGCAAGACACCTACATTTCTGGCTGTAGTGACCATTTTTTGTGTACTCTATGTCTAGAGTGGTGGAACCTTTGCTGGCGGTATCCTTATGGTGGTGAAAAAAAATGCTATTTACAGAAAAACAGATGAAGAAATAATTTTCAAGGTATATTCAGCATTGATAGTCGATGAAATGCTTTTACAGCAAACGTAGTGATAGCCGCGCATGCAGCTCTGTGACCCCACAGCAGCAGATACATTTGTTCTGGATCCATTTCGCTAGAAAAATTCTTTAACAATAAACTTCAAAATCAACCAGTTAAAGTTAGCATTTTTGATAAAACTTGTTCTTTTTTGTATAAAAATATATTTTCTATGGAAACTGTCATTTCTTTTTAGTTAATATTTAGGCTCTAAAAACTGTTTCCCACCTGTTGATTGTCAAATATCACATACCACCAACATTGGTTCCCTTCATGGTTAAAGTTTTGACGTGTGTCATGTCAATAGCTCCCAGAATGACATAGTCACCTGACGACGCACATCAACATATTGTTTCAATTTAGCAGGGATAACATTGTGTTTTCGCTGAGGCAAATCAAAATGATTAGGATTTCCTGCTTTCTCAACAGCCGATATACAGTTAAACTTCATTCGCTGGAACTCGAAGGTCTGGCGATTTCGGTTTGAGGGATCGGTAGTTCGAGCAATCGAGGTTTGTCAGCATGGTCAGTCACGGGGGTCGTCATACATCTTTTATCGAGACCACATCGGGAGTTATTGCACATGTATACAATGGTACACACATGTAAATGTGCATGTATATTATAAACTTGTAGCTTACCCTTGATTAAAAGACAAATTAAACAGTGTTGTAATGTAAAAGTATGAAACGTTTGTCATTCATTAAATAATTTATTCAATTTTCTGAAAAAAAAAAACAAACTTAAAATTAAAGCCAATCTGCTACTTATATATATATATATATTGCTATATAAACATCGTGAGCGACTTTCAGTCTGTTTGTACATCATAACCTTTAATTGCAAATTTAAGTGTGAATAACACACACCAGCGCTTGTGTCTGACAGCTGATTATCAATGCATTGTTTGCTTGATAATTGAGATTATCACCTTTTATTGTTCGAGCCAAAGGATGTACTTTACAATGAAATAGATCTGAAGGGACCGCGGTACAGGTTCGAGAGATCGGTGTTCGAGGTTTTGGTGGTGGAACAATATGATTTATATTGAGCTTTAGCCGCGACCGCCGGTCGGGTCCATTCTGTAGTGTTCGAGCGAACAAAGTTTAACTGTACATTCAAAATACCTCGAGCATAGGTCCCCCCACTCTAAGCACCCCTTGTATGGTCCTGCTAAACCGATACTTACTCAAAAATTATCTCCACAAACGCACAGGTAGTCGAACCATAGCCACACACCTTATTACCTATATAGGTGGGTGGGGTATGGTTCGACCTCCTGTGCACAAACGGAGTCCATATGGATAAGATTTGCAAAATAGTCACCGTCCGTATTCTGTCCCATCTATTTCTAAATTAAACAAAAAAACATGCAAATTTCACCAGCTTTTCCTTGCTTACCAGTAAATACTTTTGTTAAGATATTTGTCTAACACAACCTTCTTGTCGTTGTTGTTCATGTCGAGATCCGGCAAAATACCGCAACGAATTAATCACTGACTTTGTTGTTATAATCTACAACCCATCTTGCGAAATAATGTACTGGACTGCAGTTAACAAAAACTTGAACAGGACATAGTGTCACATATATCAAAATTAAAATATCTGGGGCCGGGATACTGATAAATTAATCATAAAATTTGTCCGGTAGTTTAAACATTGCCTCTAAATTGTTACTCTGCAATAATTGATCAGGAACGGTCTACGCAACGTATGAATTCCTGCTCTACTGTAGATTATTATTTTATTATTTATATTTATTATTAATATAAAGCAGGTCAGCAATAACATCGGCACTTAAAGTACATTTCAATGTTATTCTGACAAAGATATGGTTCATTGATTAGTGAAACGACAACAGCCGTGAAAAAAACGGGCTGGGAATCTTCTGATTGGCTGCTGGTCTGGACACGCCTCTTTACCGGGGTACTGCTTCCATATTTGGAGTGACCCGTTTTTTTAATCTTTTTTACCGGCTGTTCTTTCCATATTTGGAAATGAGCCGTGAAACCGCGGTAAACGCGTGAAATTGCCCGCGTTTACCGGGCGTTTACCACGCGGTAACAACCATGAGGTAAACGGAACAAAAACGTGAGCGCCACTGTACCGAGGCCACTGGGTCAGTTGCAAAAATATTTAAGAAATCAATGCAAATGGCAATTTTCACAGCTGAAATGCAACAGTCATCTACTTCAATCTATAATCCAGCAAATCTGCAAGTTTTTTCATGTTTGTTACGTTGAATAATGAGAAAGATCAGTTGTTTTTCTTGTTCTCCAAACATATAGCTGAACTTGATTATTTTTCATATTTTCGGATTGTGAAATATTTAATCGAGTAAATGAATTTACAGTGTAGGGCTGCCTAGTGACTCTATGCTAAATTTTAACTAAACTTTGTTACAAAATATTGATGTTTTGAAATCTCTACAGCATGTTAAAGCCATTGCATAAATTTGCAGATGGTGACTATAGTCAGGTATTCCTTGTAGTCTATATCTATACAAAATATATAGAAAATGTCAAATAATATCAATTTTACAAGCTTTAAGATGTTACTCCTTCTTTTTCATCAACTTATTTTGATAAATGATCAGTCGTATTAAAAATAGCAGGGTGTGCGAAACCAGGTCCACTATTTAAGGTGAACCGGTCACATTAAAGATGTTTATAATCGAGCGGACCAATGGTATGACATCATTATAGAGGAAAGTGAAAGTAGAAAAAAAAATGTGAAAGAATGTTCATTTTTTATGATCAGTACAGTTTATGTTTTGATTCTTGAGCTCTTTTGAGTAAATAGTTAATTTTTCATGAAAAGTGTGCGAAATCGGGTACACAGTCTAACTCTAGAAAATATTGCGTAATACAGTGTTTTATTTGCAAACACGATAACTCCTATATTATCTGGCTCTACAATATGCGCCCATTAGGAGTTTTGGCAACTTCATCTAGGGAGATATTCCAGGGTGGGCCAGAACCGTAAACAATCTGAATGAAAAAAAACTGAAACAAGAATGCTAAATGCTTGGACTAAATTTTTAAAATACTACAAATCTGTTAGGACCTTTCATCATCACTGTCTTGAATCAGTACACTCCTGGCGGTATGGTTATCACCTCCCAGTATTGTTTGCAGCCAGTCTTTTAATGTATGTACCTGTCCGAAGTGTTTCACTAGCAGTTCCATAATTTTTGACAAGTGGCGCGAAACTCCATTGTGAAGAGTATCCAAATATCTATCTTTACATACAACGGCATGTTCCGGGCTAGGTCAATCACACTTAGATCGCATTGGTCGCCGTGATTGGCATTCTCTTTGGTAAGCAATCAAATTCAACCTTTGGCTATACTAGCTGGAAATTGCAGTCAGGTAAATTTCTCCTATTTCTGGCTTCAAAATTTAGTTTTTTAGGCATGACGGGAGACATGCCAGGGTCTCATCCAGATATCAAGCTAACATAAGTGCTCTTTTGGACGGACCTTGATAAAATTCTCATCAAATCAAATCAAATCAGGCATGTTCCGGGCGGTTTGGTACCAAAACCGGCCATTTCCACAACTGCCTAGTCCATAACGGTCCACTTTTAAGTGCACAACGGCCCACTTTTAAGTATTTTTTATTATAAAATTATATAACAAAACATATAAATATTATATGAAATTTGCTTGACTGTTTTATAGTTTAAACAGGTGAAGAAATCATTAAAAGTGTCACTGGTCAAGGTATATTTGTGTAATTAGAGTTAATTGGCGTATAGATCTACTTTAGTGAAATCAGACAAGATGAACATGATTTTTATTCATTTTTCTTTGAAATACGATAATTTCCTAATTAAATTATTAAATATGTCGTTATTAATACAACTTGTTAAAAAATCTTATCTACAACACTCGGTCGAACAACTTTTAAATAACTTTTATCGGGAACACAAGACGCAAGAGATTAAAAGTTATTTAGGCAAACAACAACAGTTGAACTATGTGTTTGGACTTTGGCAAATTAATTTATAGTGTACGATGTTTAAATGAACAGAATGATATGACTTATGTACGTGCGTTATTACTATTGATTTTTCAGAGTATTAGTGAAGGAAGTGGCTAAGTAGCCGGGTCTATGTTATCATTTTTATCATGATTTAGTCATATGCTGATTTCTCTTGCTTTTTTCAACAAAATTGTCATATGATACTTATTTAAGAAGTGGAGAAATCCAGCAGAAAATGGTTATTGTGAACCAAATTTATATTTTAAAAAATTGATTGAGAATTGCTACAAGTGCACGAAGCCATATGTCAAAATCTGGAATTTAAATGGTCGATTCGACGTTTTAAGAAAGCTTAGCTAAGTATATATTTGATAGATACCCCCCTTCCCCCCCACACACAACTCTCATGTATTCAAAGATGAGCCTGCGTATCTCCGTATAAAATATTGTCCGGCTACCTCGCCACAGCCTTTAGTGAATACTAGTATTATTTTGTTCCTCTATTTGTTGCAAATGCATTAAGACCTAATGGTCAGAATAAAAATAAATTAACATTTTCTTACTTTTCTTTTCACGGACATGTCTTCTTTATCGTTCATAAAGCTAGTACATTTGTACTGTGAATAATATGTTGATATCATGTCCTGCAGTAGATTAAGTTCTTCCTAGAAAATACTTATGTCTGTGTAATCCAGCCTCTTAAAATTTCTCTAATCATATAGAGAAAACTTTCCTTTTAAAAACAAATCGTGGACCTTTTTGGACTGGGCCTTTCTGGATCTAGGCCGTTCTGGTATTGGTCCGTTATGAAAGTGGGACGTTCTGGACATACATATTCCGGGCTAGTTGAAATCGCTGTTGAAAAGGGATTCGGTATAAGTATGCTAAATACATTTCCATGGACTTACATTATAAGGTTTTCGGCCGGGGGCACAAAACTCTCACCGACTGCTGAAATGCATTTATGATGCAGAATCAGCCTAGTATGCATCCACTTTAGAGGGAACATGCGAACCTACACTATGTGTTTGATTACTGATTGGTTGAAACTAAGAAAGCTTAACAATGCAAATATTTGATAGATTTATACTTTTTTTCGCACAAACTTTCCAGACACATGACTTGAAATTAATCTGATATCAGTGAAACTATCATGTTTTCCGGAATGAGCCCACGTAACTCCGTATGAAATATAGTCCGACTAAAAGTCTTGGTAGGCGGATCCGGCTACCTAACCATTGCCTTCTTAGAAATCAGGGACTGTATTTTTTATAATTTCCACCTATATATTCTATTTTTTAAATAAAATCATTTCTCCCCCATTTATGCGAGGTAGACATATTGTTTTGGTACAATTGTCTCTCTGTTTTTATCTAACGTGTAGTCAAACTATTTCGACTTCGAAGGCAAAGCGATTTTACAGGCTGACATTTTTGTAGTTGTTTGCTTGACAGAAAAAAGTGAGATCTGCAAATGGGTCAAACCATTCAGCCGAATGAATTAGGGTTTGTCGCGTGTGAAGCTAATTAAGATTTGTCAAGTATAGACAGTTCCCATATCTACAATACTTGCCTCCCTTGTTCTAAATCGTCAGCCAATTTGATAGACAAACTACTAAGCATTCATTTGGAGTTATTCCCAAATATGTGAAAATTAAGAAATACCCAGAGAATTTGTGCATGACAGCCACATTTTCTTGAATATGTTGAGCTATCCTTGCATATCAGTGAAATAGATAAAAATTATGTTTATAAATCTGATTATTTTATAATCATTCAGCAGATTTTACATATTAACGAGAAGGAAAATTGCCTAAAAATTCAAAACAAGGGAGATAAATATTGTAGATGTGAGAACTATCTATTGGTGGAGTTATGGCAGATTGCAAATTTCAACTTGTGTCGCACATAACTGAAAAAAAGTGTTTGAGATACAGCCTTGAAATCTTACAGAAATTCTTATCAGCAATTCAGCATGTGAAGTTGTGCACCTGCGGTTTTTGTCCATCTGTCCGTCGCACGTATCTCTAAAAGCATTTTAGTTAGAGTCATGAAAGTTTACTGTAATCTTTATCAGGGTGTGAAATGCACCTGAGGTTAGTATTTGTGTCGCCCGCATCTCCAAAAGTTCCTTAAATTATACTGTTCCAACTCCCGATAACATGTAGTGGTGGTAAAGGGGATGGGGGTATATGCTTTTGTCTACAAAAGAACCTTATACTATTATCTTGATTTCAGCATGTCCGGATTTTAAATCACGATTTCCAAGTTTCATGTTTTCTTTTTGATCAAGGCTTATAACAAACATGTTATCATACAAATATGTACATTTGTTATATCCTAGATATAACGCACGTGTAATACACAATTTAGCATATTATAGGTTTTCGTAATTTCTCCGGAACTAATCCGATTGGAGTTCGGACGTTATCCGACTGGGTTCCAGACTAATCCGACCGAGTTCCGTAACTGAGACGAGCCTTTTCCGCTGATTATTCTACTCCAGAGGAAGCTGACATGTTAGCATCCGTTTTAATCGTGTACACAGTTACCATTGGTTCGCTTCCTCCTACCGACCATGTAAAGTACAGCACAGGCGAAACCCCACGCATATGCGTCCATGCGGCATGTAAATAAGAGTCTGAAAGCATGGAGATGCGGCGGGAAATCAAACGCGTGACGCGACATCGCAAATTGTATGCGGCATTCAATTGCCGCATCTGAAAGACAAAATAGCAACCAAGCGCATTCAAGCGCGACAACGAGTCCTGCCGCGTGATGTCGCGTGTCGCGACGTTATGCGGCATGTCATTTTCTATACAGGTAAAAGCGATGAAATAAAAAATATGTACTATATTGTATTGTACATGTGTATAAAACTGGGTTTTTCAATAATGATGTACAATGTATTCCATATTGTAACCAATAAAATTTCAGTCTTAAATGTTTTTAGTAATTACATGTGTATACCATTAAGTTTTAGTAAGTTAAGCCATAAAAACATGTATGTAGAAACGTGTTTTAGAACTGTGAGATGAAAAAGAAATACCTCAACCCATACGATTATTTTGAATGAATTATCTCAATGCAGAGATCGACAAATACTACATTTAATGACAGAGTACAACCAAGAAGACAAATGCTAAGAATAATATTAAAGCATCGTGATCACTTTAAATGTTGATAATTGAAAAAAGGATGCTTAAAAGAATCACGACAGAAATAAGTATTTACTGTAAATTAACACTGAAATACATGAGAATGGGATTTCCTTATCCACTACTTAATGGACATGGTAGATTTATTTTCACGCAAGTAAGCAGAAATAAGTGTAAATACAGATAGGATGAACAAATTAATAATCAGCTTTTTCTCGAATTCTACTTCAAAACTGCTATAAATGGATAGAAAATGATCTAACTAAGAAAAAGAATACCCACAACCCTATGTTTATTTTTTTTAATAGTTTTACAGTCATTTTTTCGTATGCATGTGATGTGCTTGCTGCTTTTAATTTACGTAAAAATAGCCCGGCAGCGATGAGAGATCATTGCAGCAGTTAAGTATAAGGTTATCTTTCACCGGTAGATCTACATCTCGTAGATGAAAACGTAGTACCGGTATACAGTAAATTTTGCTTATAACGAACTCTCCGGGATCTATCAAATGTGTTCCTTATATCCTTGAGTTCCTTATATCCATATATCGACGTTCCTTATATATATCGAACTCAAATACATATCGAACAAGTATTTTATAGTCAAACCCCAAACATCAACTTACAGTTACTTTTGATTTTTCTACCACCTTTTGAACAGTTATAAATATATATAACTATTATCCTTTTATATATCCGTATGTAAAATAATTGCAAATATTAATAAAGCATAAAAAAGACGGTTCATGTTTTCATTGGCAATACTGAAACAAAATAATTTTGTATTTGATACAATTGAATGAAGCAGATTTTCGATCGATAGCCAAAACTTGAATATTTAACATGTTTTTTTTATTCTCCCAAAATGGGATTTCACCCGATCTGCATGCTTTTAAAGAAACGCTCATAGTTGGTTACGAAAAATATTATCACTTGAACATCGTACTTAGCAATTGTGTTGGTTCTCTTTTAACTAGTTTATCAAAAGGTTATACATGTGAAATGTAGAAGACTATATCCGAAGTTTCCTTATAAACGGAGTACGATATAACCGCATCTTTTTACATTTAACAAAAAAAAAGGAAGAATCGGGCCCAAAAGAACTGTTCATTATAGCCGAAGTTACGTTATATCCGGAGTCGCTATATACGGATTTTACTGTAATAAGGTAAACTGTCCGTCTGTTAGAACGACCAAAATACGACTGGAACGGATGTACTTTCCTTCTTGAATTGTAATTCAGTTCAAATCAAATTTAACTGTTTTTAAACAAAACCTTAGCACAAGGTGTTAATGTTATATGTGTGTATCACAATGTTTGATGTTACGTCACTAAATTTTACTTTCAACAGTGCGATCTTTTAAAAAAAAACATCTTTATTATTTTCATAAAACATCAAACACCTATACGTACAAAAGCCGGATGTGATCCCGGTTCATAGCTCTTAGGTAGTTGGTAAAATGTTGGTGTCTAACTCCGAGTGTAGGAATCGATATGCATGTACGTACAGAAACCGGTTGTGCCCCCGGTTCGAGCTCTCACAATGTAGGTGGTTGATAAGTGAACGTACAGTATTTAGGATGTTACTTGAATTTTTGTGAAGTTTAGTTCTTACATTTATCTACTGATTATGTGGATGCAGTCAGCGCTGAGAAATTGTTGTTTTGATAAAGTAACAATTTTCATGCTAGCAGCAATTGTTCTGCATGAATTTTCAATCAGTGCAGATCATGACCAGCTATGCACCGTACGAAATTCTCCAAATTGAAAGCTGGAAATGTCTACTTTAGAAACTTAATGTAGTACCGTACATTTAAAAGAGTTGATGCCGATTTGTTGTACATTTAGAGAGCAAATAATTGTCAGTTCTTATATTTATAACAAACGTATTGTTTTTGTCGCAAAAAAGGAACATACGTATACATTGTAATAGTTAAGCAGTAAATCGGCAGTTTGCGGTTATCATCTGTTTCAGTATTTATTTAAGATTATTGTGTCTTTGTAGCACAAATCAGAGTCCAAGAACGAATAACTTATTTAGTTTACCTCGATCAGTTTCTACAATAAACTTATTAATAAAATAGTTTTAAATACTTGACACTAAAATAATCCTGTCCTAACTACTTCGACAGTAAATTTGCAATGATATCTGTTTTAGCCGATTATTCTTACTTTATGGTTCATTAAAATGAAAGACATGCTGACAGTACTGTAGACAATGGCAATCATCACCCTTTGTTAATATTAGCAATAAGTGTCTACTCAATTAAGATGTGACACTAATTATCCCCAACTTCAAGGCAAGCGTCGGAATCAATTTTGTTTAAATACAAACATCAAAACGACGACAAATTATTGATAAGCAATAATGTTATAATTCTTGCGACAAACAACGATATCTGTAATAAAAAGTTTAGAATAAAAGAACAAAGTCATGAAAATGTTACAACTTTTAATTATATACAATAATTATTTATTAAACATACTCGAAAGATAGTAAACTGCAGTAACTCATGCAAAAATTCTATAAAATTATATCTTATAAAACCTTTTAAAGAATTACATGTACATTTTGTACATTGTGCAAAAGGCATTCATTTTTAAAGGAAAAAAATAATCCTTTTCGCCGCGTCACGCGACATGGTACTTGTCGCATATCGCAAATGACACGCGGCATATAGATGCCGCATATACGATCATATGCCGCGTGATGCGACATGGTTTTATTGCTCCCGCGTTGTAAAACCTCCCGCGCTATAGCGCGGCAAAAACGGAATCCGCCTGTGCTGTACTGTATCTTTATGTGAAAAAGTTGACACTTTCTTACGTAGGATCGGAGTCTAGTACTGGTTCTACCCAAGAACGATTGTTAGGTAAACTGTCCGCCTGATAAAATGGCCAAAGTTGGAACGAGCGCAAACAAAAACAACAACAGTCAGCTACATATATGGGATGCAAAAAATGCTTGCGGATTTCGCTTGGCACTTACAACAACCCATTTGCATAAAACGAACGCAACGGCTAACTGTTTTTTTTAATATTCTCGAGTGGGCTTAAACCAAAAAATGGAATACTGATTTAATAGACAATCTACCTTTATCTACCTTTGGTAAATTGTACACCCTAGTTTTTGGCATTATTTAAGAAATGATCTATGGTTTGGAGCGCTTTATCGAAATTAAAGCATTCCCCGGAGGTGATGTGCCGGGCGGAATAATTCACGAGGGCGAAGCCCGAGTGAATTATTACGCAGGCACATTACCGATGAGAAATTCCTCAATTTCGATAAAGCACTCCAAACCATAAATTATTTCGATTCTTATACGCCGAATTTATGAAAACTATCGTAACTACTACGGACCTTTTTCAGTTTGACGGTAATGTGTAAATGGCATAAATAGTGGCTGTTGGAATTCACTACCCTATTTCGGGCCACCATTCAAGATAT